>PVIA01002366.1:0-213138 GCA_004024845.1 Tonatia bakeri | reverse complement strand
GGGGGGGGGGGGGGGGGGGGGGGGGGCTTTTGCGCAATGGCGCAGTTGGCGCCTGAGGGGCCCAGGCTCTCGCCCAGAAGTCGAGGAGGGGCGAGAGGAAGGGAGCAACAGTGGGCCTCGCCTCATACCCAGGTCTCTCTCAACGAGCCTGGGGTGTCTGGCTTCGCCCCCACACTAGGCTGAGCAGTCGACCTTGTTTTGGGTAAAGTTCGTAACAGGCAACACTTCACCCGAGGGCTTCCCGGTTTTCTGGCTTCTCGGGGTTGGGGGTGGAGAGGCACCCGGGTGCAAAGCTGGGCAGTGGGGACACTGAGGGTGAGACGCCCCCTACTGCGGGCCGGCCTGCCGCTCCGGGAGGAAGAGTCCCACCTTGACAGGGGATGCAGTTGGGGGCGCCCCCGTTGAAAATCATCCATTTGAAGAGCGTGTTGTCATTGACGTCCTCCTCGGTCCACGAGGTGCTCAGGCGGCCGGTGCTGCAGCATTCCTCCTTGCTCAGCTCGGTCTTGTACAGGACCTGGCAGCGGCCGTTTTTGGCTTGGCGGAGCCAGCAATTCCCAGCTGCGAGGAGACGGGTGGGAGGTGGGTGAGCGCTGCGGGGCGGGGGCGGCGAGCAGGCCGGGGCGGGCGCGGCGTGGAGGGGCAGGGGACGGGGACCAGGAGAGAACGTGTGGAGGGCAGTGGAAGGGTGCGGACGGAGCGGGGAAGCCCGGCCTGGAGAGGTGGGTGGTGGGCGAGGGAGGGGGCGGCGGGAGCCAGAAGCCAGCGCCCCGGGCCGCAGCCGCCTCTCTGTCAGTTCCCAGTGACCCAGACACAACACGTGCAGCCCGCACCGACTTTTACTAGGCTGTTTGCTTTTATTCGTCCCGCTCCATAACCTGCAGCGACTCGAAGAGCCGATTAAAGAACTTGACAAAAACAGGACGCGACGGATGTTTTTACATGTTGGTTTCACGTAGGCGGAGTGGGTATTATTTGTGACAGGGGTTAAGAAAGTGGGAGACCTTGAGAAAGACAGAGAAAGAGCGAGGGGCCGAGACAGACACAGCACGCGGGAGCCAAAGGCACTGGTGAAAAATGAAAGCAAACAGGCGGCCGGGTCCTGCCCGGCCTCGGGGCGCAGCCCGCCCGACGGGCCCGTTTTGCAATCTGCCGAGCCCGGGGGACGCCCGCGGCCACCGCGGTCTTTCGAAATCTGTCAGAGCTGCCCTCCGCGGCGCCCACGTCCCGGGCGTCCCGCAAGCCTCGCCCCGGAGGCGGGCAACTCGGGAGGAGGAGCGGGGCGGGCGGCGGGCGGCGGGCGGCGGGGGTTTCCAAGCGGGACGGTCACAGCCCGTCTCCAGAAAAGTGCAGGGGAAGAGGGGGAGGCTCCGTCCCGTGTCCCGGGGACGACGCGCCCATCCCATACCTACCAAGAAATCTCTGCAAGTCATTTCCCCCCTTTTAACGTTCGGATTTGGTTCGTACGGACTTCTCGTGAACCATCCACACAACTTTAACAAAAACTGGACCATAAGCTGCTATTATTATTCTTCTAAAATCAGCTCAAAGGCTAACTAAAATAAACAAACCTAATTTTAAAAACACTTTAGAAATTTTCTTTCCATGCACCTCAGGACTGAAATTCAGTTGTAGGCTCCTCACCTTTCCGCGTCAAGTTAACGGTCAGAGAAAGGGGTCAGGAGGGGAGAAAACTGGAAACGACACAAAACACTCCGGCTTCATAATTTGGGTCTTTTTTCTTTCAGGGTTCGGGGGAGGGGGGTCGAAGAAGCACTCACTGGGCAGAAAGCTACTTCCCTCGAAAATTTCCAGCATCCACATTTCCAAGTTTGGGCAAAGTTTCTGAAAACACGTCCCCTAGCCACCGAAGAAATTTCAGTGTCTAGCACCCCCCACCCCCACCCCGCCACTGGTCATTTTTTACAAACTACCTAAAAGATGTGGGAGGGAAAGAGGTTAGACTGCAAACGGGACGACTTAAATGGCCACGCTACTGATGCTTGTCCCCTTCTTCGGAGCCAAACCCGAGAGATAACATCTGCTCTCACGATGTCCGGAACTCGGAGCATCTAACCCGAACTACTGAGCGGCAGGCACCTCGGCTCACTCCCTTTCCTTTTTAAGGATAAGCGCGCTCCACACTCGGCTCCCCAAGTGTCACTGCCTCCAGTCCCCCACGGCTCTCCATCCCGGAGTCGCTAAGTTGGTCCGCTCGTCCTCTGAGAACTGCGTCGCTCCGAGCAGACTCCGTGCGGACGACAGAAAAGTACGAGCCCCTGCCCCGGCCGAGCCCCCGCGCATCCCGCCTCGCTTACCCTGGGCGCTTCGGTCCTCCATGAACTGGCAGAGCAGCAGCAGCAGGAGGCAGAGCCCGCCGGGTTGGTGCCGGGAGCGGCCCATCGTGGGGCAGGCGCGGGGCGAGGAGCGGCGGTGGCCCGGGCGGGCGCAGAGGCGGGCGGCGGAGGGCGCAGCGATCCCGGCGCAGCCCTGCGCTCGCCGCCGGCCGCCGCGCGATTCAAAGGACGTCAGGAGCCGGGCGCAGCCGCGCTTTAAATCTGGACGGGGGTCTCCGCGGTGTGCGGTGGGCGGTCTCCCAGGGTGTGGGGCAGCAGGAGGGCGGCCGCTAGCGCGGGTGTGCGCGGCTCCTTGGGGGTGGGGAGCTTTTAAAAGTTCAGTGTGAATCAGGTGACATTTCCCACCTTCTGGAAACCCTTCTCAATTATCTGCTGGAGGTGCCCGAAATCAAAGCGGCAGGAGGGGAATCGCCGAGTTCTTATTGCGTAGGAGCTAGAAGGAGGGGGGAGGCGACCGGGAAGGGGGGTGGGGGCGACGCTTCGGGGGTGGGGAGTGGGGAAGAACACCCACTTCTAGTCCTGCACGCCGCCGCTCTCAGGCAGCGCCGGCGCGCACGGGGTGGCGAGTGTGAGTGTGTGATTGTATCTGTGCTCGCGCGCGCGCGCGCGCGCGCGGTAGGGACACAGGAGGGAGGGGACAGAGTTCGTGTGCGCACCGCTGCTTTACTCCAGAAAGATTTTGCAAACGCCCGAGAACCTGGAGAGGCTTCACATGCCGCCCGCACGCGGGTCGGGGCGTGCTGGGTCTCAGGCCCCCACAGCCTGGGCGCGGCCCGAGCGAGGTTTTGTGTCTGGGTCTGTGTGTGCCTTATTTTGCAGCCGCCCCCAGCCCAGCAGGCCAGTGTTCTGCCGAGAACTCCGGCCTCGGCCCCTTCCGCCCGGGCTGAGCGGGGCCCAGACGCGGCCCTGGGTCTCCACGAGTCAGAGGCAAACAAAAATGTTTAACACCTCGGTCTCGGCCTCCCCCGTCGCAATGTCGCCCTCTCCCTTTCTTTTCTCCGCTTTCACTTCGCCGTGTCTGAAGTCGCAGCGCGGAGCTGGGGCGCCGACGTAGGCGGTCTGCCCCTCCCCCGCTCCGAGGCTCCCCAGTTTCTGTCCCGAGAGCGTCTGCCTCTGTCTCCGTCTCTCTCCTTCTCTCTCTGCCTCTGTCGGTTCGCGGAATAGAAAGATTGCAACATCGATAATGAACTTCTGCAGCCTCAGTTTATTAAGCACAGTGCCAGGCATTCTTCGCTGAAAGTTGGTGGGTCTCTCATTTATAACATTTTTGGCACCGCTGAATGAAACTGAGGAGGCGATATTTCCTTTTATATAAAACGATTACTTCACGGAAAAATGCTATATTGTTTATTTATTCCAAAGCTGCCTTTTACATTTCTATTCTTTTCGCTTCTAGATCCCCAAGGACAACCGACGAGGAAGTATGCAGACAAAATTCTTGGACATTCGCAGGTCGCCGGGATTTTCTCCTACGGATTTCAAATCCGCCCCTTCCTCCCCAAGCTCCCCCGCCAGACCGCCCCCCACTTCTCCCCTCGCCCTCCCCCATCTGCCACCCCCTCCCACCCCCTCCACAACTGCAAATAACTCAGCGATAACAGATTTTTTTCCACCAACTGCAGGAGATAGTGCTAATCTTTTAATAAAAGATCCCATTACAATGGGAATCTGTCTGGACAGACTATAATAGATCCCGAAATACAGCCGTGCTAATATTAGAAGACAGTTGTTTGGGTGCCTCTCAGACGGGCCCCAGCCCCCCTTTGAACGCGCGCCTGAGTCACAAAAGCCCCGCGGCCGCCGCACCTGCACCGCGCGCGCTCGCCGCAGCAGGCTGGTAAAATCCGGCGACCTCGCCGCTGCTTTTCGCTTTATAATTACCGTCCCGAGGACGCGAGGGGAGGGGCGCGGCGGCGCGGGGCGGGGGCGGGGGGCTTTCTGCCTACTTCAGACGTTCTGGGACTCCACAGATCGATTCCTTCTCGCTCCCCGCTCCCCTCTCCCCCTCGCGTCGCCCACCCTTCCCCTCCGCTCTCCTTCGCTCCCCTCGTCCCCGACTCTGCCCACGTCCCCCTCCCTCCCGCTTTCTTTTTTGGTCTTCCTGTCTCTTCCCTCCGAGGCGGCATTAATGCAGAGTTGTTTAGTGCCCTCTAATGGCAGACGACATTAACAATTAATAGCAGGCCGTCCCCTTTGCAGGAGCCGCCACTCAATGGCAGAGTGCCAAAGCTGAATTTATTTCTTCTTTATTCAGGGAGATGGACATAGTGCTTATAAAGTAATACGTTGGAGGGAGAGTTCGTTTTCTCCCCTTCAAGTCCCCTCCCCCCCCCACCCAGGAAAACTTAGTTGAAGAAAAGGGAAAGGCTAACAATTATTGTCACTTGACTTTTTTTTTTAACACAAATTTGTCTTTTAATAGCAGCCAGGTTCATCAAACCGTGTGTATCTAGGGTCGGACAATATATTAAATATTCTAGATACTTAAAAGATCTTAAATGGTAGGTGGTTGGACTTATGGCAGTGCTACCATGAAAAATGGTCATTAAACACTTTTAAAACACAGATGAAATTACAGGATTTTATATTTGACCCTTGTTGAAATAGGTCTATTGGTTCTGAATCTCCTGTAGCCTCTGGAAGCTGGGAAAACCTAAGTCGAATGAGTTTCTGGCCCCAGGACCACTCCAAACACTAAAATCCGTCGCCTGCTGGGTCTTGGAGGAAGTCCTCTCGCCTGGAGGGACGTAGGGTCACATTTGAATCCGTGGTTTATTTTCTCCATACTTTTGGAAAGATTGTTTTAAAGACTATAATTTCCTCATATTTGGCAACCTTATAGCCATGATAATAGTGATGCCGCTCTCCTCTTCGAATTAGACTGAACTCTGGCTCACTTACATGTGCACGCACAGTAAGTTAACAGAGCAGCACACAGATATGCGCACGATGACTTCTTCTTTTTGCAGGGGTTCGGGGAGGATCTGTGTGACTAAATGAAACATGGAATAGAGGCCAATTTTGGTAGTTAATCAAAAAATATTTATCTGGACGTTTGAGCAAACGTATTTGGTTTATCCACACAATTACTTTAGTTTATGTATATAAAAAAAACTGGTGTCATAAAAAAATTCTAAATTAATTTAATCCAAGGAACGTCCACACAATTCCAGGTTGATGGGTAATAGGCGGAAATTCTGTTTCTGCTTTACATTCTGTCTCCACAAAGCTGTACCCCCAGACCTGCCACTGACGAACCCCACCACCTCATGCCTGGACTCGCCGCATGGGCATCGTGTGGTGATGTTGGCCAGAGCACACACCGTAGCTGTCATTGTAGAAAATGCCACCACTCTTGGTGCGCTCCAGGGTCAGAGGCAGACCTGACACAGGATTACTTCTGGCCCCGGAGGGTGGCCCTGCGGGTCAGGGTTGAGGTCACTGGCAAACACCGTGTGGAAAACACAGGTACTGTGCTGCTCTCGCCCTTGTGCATAAGCAGCGTGGTGTTTGTTCAGTGATACAAGCTCATCCTGTGTTTCAGCTGCACCTTGGATAGTATCGATCTGTTTGGGAGCATGTCTGCTCTGCCTTGGCACCGATCGGCGCCGGGACTCTCGTGGGCCCCCCATCTTTTCTGGCTGATCCGAAGAGATGAGACCCAGTCAGTACGGGCTTCACACGGGCCTCCCGAGTCAGAAAGGGGTCCGTCCAATTTCCGCGGTGTGAAACGGTGTCACACCTGTTCCGTGACGTCACCGCCAAACAGCTGCTTGCTCTTTCACTGTCTCATCTCCTGTAAATGTGGAATAATTGCGTTTGTAGATGTCTAAAGGTCATGGGGACATTTTAAAATAAAAATGCCTTCTTTCATTTTTTGTTGTATGCCTCCGAGTTTGACTTCTTATTTTTTCCCTTTCTGCTCTGCCAAAAAACTCAATGTAAATTATGAGAAACACAATAGGACTGCTTTGTGACGGACTTTCTGGGCCGCACACAAAAGGACTGCTGTTCGGTGATTGTTTTTTTGTCAGCTTCAAAAGCTGTCTTCCTTCTGAAGTTTGTAAATTTAAAATATTAGAGTTTAGCAAATGATTGAATTTAGCTCCCAAGAAGACATCTGAAATCACACGAAATGGTTGTTTGAGACCAGAATGAACCTGGTTAAATTTCAGTCCCTGAAAAGAGAATGTGGAGGGGTGGAGTGAGGTTACACATGGAAAATTTGAAAGTCATGAGCTGAGTAGCTTATATTTTTTGACTTAAAAACTGAATGTCAAACTTTTTTGGAGTTAGGCGTTTTGCAAAATGAATATGAAGATTTCAAATGCACCTACTCAATCTTGATTAAACAACAGAATTTAAGCTCTTGAGAAATAGGCTGAAAGGCTTTGAAAATCAGATTTTGTTCTTCTAGGTACAAAAACAGTTACTTAATGCGTCATGGCTGTTGGAATTGTGCAATTTATAGGTTACAATGAGGATTTGAGGTAGGGTGGGGGGGCAATAGTTCTGTACTGGCAGAATTGTTGCCGAATGGACTAAAAAGTTAGGAAATGTGGGTACATAAACACCACTGTTTATCTATGATGTCCAAACCACGAACCAATTAAGTTAAAAAAACTCATTAAAATACGTGTTTTTCTCTATAGTACTGAGAAAACAATGGATTATTTCAATTTTTCTGTTTTCCAGGTTGTCTCGATGTTCTGTGGCATCAATGGTGAACAGAACTTTCTTTTTGATACCTTTGTTTCTGTGTAACATTTTTATTGCCTAATTCCCCCCTTCCTACTTTAGAAATATTGTGGGTGTCCAGAAGTCATCAAAGATACGTTGCACTAGCTGTATCAGCACTTTCAAGTTTAACATAATTCATTAAAATAAACCTTAGTAAAGAATTCAAAGTATGCCTCAGGACAGGAATGTTACAAGGCACTGACAGAAACTTCTAAGTGGTTTACTGTGTCTTAGGTCACTTTGACAATACGAACGATTCATGTATTTGGTTAGAACTGCAAATATCAGGGTGTGACATTTAGCCCTTTTCACCCTGATTCCAGTTACATTTTCTACTGCACTGAACGTGTGACGAGAGCAAATCAGTATTTGCTGTTTGGTTCCACTACTCAGGAACTGAAACAATGTCTCAGTCACGGTTACAGCCACCTCCCCGGCTGAGTCACCGGCTGAAGGTGAGTTGGCATGCTGTCCTTACTCTTCTGCATTTCAGCCTTCGTTACCTCCGAGTAGCAGAGGTTTGCACAGTTAATAATTCATTCTTTGCTAAGTGCTTGCCTTGTCCATATCGCACTTGGCAGATGATACAACTGCTATTTGATCATCCATGTTTTCACCTGCATTTTCTTAGTTGACATGAGTCTCGTCCCATTTCTTATGTCTGTTTTGCCCCCCGAAATGCAATGGTATGTTTACGAGAGGTCTAGAGTTCACGAGGCATTAGACGGGGCTTTAGCTCCATCACAGCATCTTCCTATAGAGTTGTAGTCGCCTTTCCTCAAGGGGGAATTCATTCCAAATCTCTTGTGCATTTTGCCTTTGCACCTGTGTCTAAAATCAAACGGCTGCTTAAGTGAGACTTCGTCCCTGGGTTCCCCATTCTGTCTCACTGACCTATTTGTCGATTCAGTTCCAGTACCACATTATCTTGATTATTGTGACTTCGTTGTAAGTAATGAGTTCAAATAATATAATTCCTCCCATTTATTCTCTTTCAGATTTGCTTTGGGTATTTTGGTTGCACTTCCATATAAATTTTAGCATACACTTGTTGAATTCCACATACACACAGACTTTGTAAGATTATAGCAGGGATAGATAAGTTTGAAGAGAATTTAAATTTTATTTTTAATTTTTATTTATTAATGTTTTCAGAGAAAAGGGAAAGAAGGGAGAAAGAGAGGAAGAGAAACATAGATTGATTGCCTTTTGCATGCCCCCAGCTGGTGACCTGGCCCACAACCCAGGCATGTGCCTTGACCTTGAATCGAACTGGTGACTTTTCAGTCTGCAGGCCAGTACTCACTCCATTGAACCACACCAGCCAGGGTGAGAATCGAAACTTTAACAACATTAAGTTTTCAAAAACATGAACATGGTATATCTTTCTATTTACTTAGGTTTTCTTAAATGTGTTTTAACAGTGGTTTGTAGATCCATTTTGTATTTTGAGTGCCACTGAAAAACGTGCGGCAGTAGGATAATAAATGCGGTTTTTGGCTTTTATCTCAAAGGAACTTGGTGAGTTGTAACGGTTTCCCGGTGCGGGCGTGTGCTTGCCCCTGCACGTCCTCAGGCTGACTGTCTGAGTCAGTGGGAAGAGTGAGGGGAGCGCACTCCGCAGGAGCACGGCGCTAGCTCACCGACGTCTCTTGCACACATCCTCTCCGCGCTGCTCTGAGGCCACAGTCACTCCTTCCGATGAATCACTTCTGTCACCCAGAGATTTACACGGAGGGAATACTAGACATGATCGAGCCTCTGTTGATCAGTGTTTTGTTAAGTATTATTTCATCGTTTACTTGGGAATAGATTCCTGCTGAAAACAATCCGCCATCGTGCTTAAGTTTCGAGAGGTGGAAATATGGAGTGTCCCTTGTGCCGGCATTTGGGCGCAGTGACTTTCTGACTTTGTTCTCTAGTGGGGAGTGATGGCGTCTTGTCATTAGTCCTCGCTCCCCCTGGTTTAATCACCTGTCCCGTAGTCTCCTCTCCTATTCCGTCTACGAGAAGGATCAGTACCATAACCTCCATGTTGTACCTTGTGCAGCATGTAATGGCTTATTTTTTTTTCATGTCAATGCTGCATTCAAAAGTAAACTATACTTTGTGTTGTTGATCCAACGGTGCTATTAAATATTTAACAATGGGTTGAGGTCAAATGGTGATGACACAGAATGTGGAAATACAGGAGAGATGATGCATTAAGTGTTGAAAGAAATTATTTCAACACATGGCAAGACTTGCTCTATATTTTTTGGATTAGGGTAGGAACATATACTTGTGTGTATATATATGTGTATATACATATAATGAATACTAGTAGATGAATGGCTTCGAGGCAGTCTTGGTTAACGCGTGTTTGATCTCCCCTAAATAGTCACTCTTTAGCAATATAAAACTGTTAGTATATGGAAGAGGCTCATTTATTTGGCTTTCCAATACATTAGATGAGTGATTTCTTCTGAACTGGTCTCAGTGCAATTTCTTTGCAAATAAAGATATGAAAATAATCAACAGCAACCATGTGTTAATAGCTCACATGCTGGGCAGATGGAAACATGAGGTAGAAGAACCATTTAGTTGAGGTTATTTTGGCCACAAACTTCTGATCTTTGCTTTAGCAGAAAACATTGCTTTGGCCAGCCAGATGACACGACTGTCACCCTGCCAACATCTTCTTCCTGCCAGAGCACCAGATTTCCCAAAGAAACTTCGAGCCAGTGATTCCTAACTTTCTTTAAATTCCCAGTTCCTCTGTGAAGTTATTGAATGATATGTACCATCTCTCTGGAATAGTGCGCAGACACAGACACACAGACCCGCCCAAAATGTTGCATTCAGTTTGAAGATCATAAACATCTTGAAATACTCTAGAGTTCCATGGACCCCATAGTTAGACCCCCAATTTTGAAATATCCAAGTGCTAGATAGCTGATTATTCCACCAGTGCACCCTAGTCTGCTTGCTTTTCAAGAATCTTTCGGATCTCAGCCAGATTATCCCCTCTGGAATAATTCCACAGAGTGTCTCACAAAATTAACCAGTTGTTACCATTACAGCAATTGTCTTGAAAGTATTCAACACACACACACACACACACACACACACACACACACCCCAATATGCATCTATCTATTATTTTGTTACTTAATAATAGCTACCATCATTGAGCACCTACTCTATGCCAGGGATGTGAAATATGTCTTCTCTATTTTCTTTTCAATGTTTCTTCTATCCTCCAGATTCTGATGGGGAAGGGGAGCAAATGAGACATCTAATTGCAGTTTTCTCAGAAGTTTTGGGATAACAGAGAAAGCAGATAGCAAATAAGTAGGTACAATAAATTGAGATAGGGTGACCAGGGAAGGTGTTCCTGCTGAGGTGACATTTAGCTGAGACCTTGCATTTGACACGGGGTTAGCCAGGAGAAGATGGTGCTTTGGAGAGAAAATGGAAAAGTATTTCTGAAGCCCAGGAGGCAAGAGAGGAACCACCTGAGGACCCAAAAGAAGTTTGTGGACCTCCAGTCAAGATGGCAGTATAGGCAGAGATGCTCACCTCTTCACACAACCACATCAAAATTACAACTAAAATGTGGAACAACCATCACTCAGAACCGTTAGGAATCCGGTTGGATGGAAGTCTGACAACTACAGAATTGAAGGAACAATATCCATTCAGAATGATAGGAAGGGTGCAGAGGCAGAATGGGCCAGTCCCACACCCAGGTGTGGTGGATAAAAATTTGGGAGGGATATCTTGGGAGCAAGGAGTCCTAGCCCCACACCAAGCCCTCTAGCCTAGGGTTTCAGTGCCAGGAGCATAAGTCCCCATGACTTCTGGCTGCAAAAACCAACAGGAGTTGAGTTGATGGAAGAAACTGCTGCAGCCCCAAGCGGTTCCTCTTAAAGGGCCCACACACAGACTCCCTACTCAAACTCACTCCTTTTGGGCTCCAGCACCAGGGCAGCAGCTTGGAATGCACCTGTGGCACACTGGGAGAGACTGGGGTGTCTGGCATCAGGGCAAGCAGAGGCCATTGTCTATTTCTAAACCCTTCTCCAGTGCAGCCACTGAGCCGGTAAGCTGGGGGCCATATCTGAGTCTCCCACCAACCTGGCCAACACTCTCTGACATGTCTTGGGGACCCCCAGGGACTCTGGGCCACCCAAAATCAAGGCCCACCCAAGCTGCTTTTCCATATGAATGGCTGGTCTTGGCTCATGTTTCACAACCTCCTAAATCCTCTCAAACAAGCAACAGCTGGCCTCAGTGAGCCCCAGGGCCAGCACTAGCAGCAGCCAGCCTAGATTCACAGCTTGGCTTCACCCAGGAATCTCCAAGCCCAGCACAAGTAGCAGCCATCTCAGATTGCTTTATAGTTCGGGTAGGGTGGCCCTGGGCAAAACACAGGTTGGGGCTGACCTTGACCTGCATCACTGGGAAACCCCAGGGCCAGCGCACCCAGTGGGTAGCTACAGACCATGCTGGAGCACCACCACCCTGTCCCTGCACAGCTGATCCTCCATGGAGGGTGGAGGTTGGTGTTCAGGGGTCACAGCCAGTCCTTGCAGATGACTGGCATGGGTAAATCTCCCCCACTGACCTGCCAACAGCAACCAAGGCTCGACTACAAGAGGAGGGTGTGCTCAGCCCACATGAAGGGTGCACCCTGAGTACCCAGCTTGGGTGATAGGGGAGGCTGTGCCACTGGGTCCTACAGAACATGTACTGCATAAGGCCACACACTTCCAAGACACAGCAGCTCTACCTAATACATGGAAACCAACACAGGGAGCCTGCAGAAATGAGAAGACAAGGAAACATAGCCCAAATGAAGGGACAGATCAAAACTCCAGAAAAAGAGTTAAACAAAAGGGAGATAAACAATCTATCAGATGCAGAGTTCAAACCACTGGTTATAAGGATGTTCAAGGAACTTAGTGAGGACCTCAACAGCGTAAAAACAATCCAGTCAGAAACAAAGGATATACTAATTGAAATACAGAGCAGTTTACAAGGAAACAACAGTAGAATGGATGAAGCCAAGAATCAAATCAATGATTTGGAACATAAGGAAGCAAAAAACAACCAATCAGAAGAACAAGAAGAAAAAAGAATAAAAAAAAGTGAGAGTCATATGAGCAGACTCTGGGACAAGTTCAAGGGGTTCAACATTTACATCGTAGTGGTGCCAGAAGGAGAAGAGAAAGAGCAAGATATTGGAAATCTATTTGAAAAAAGAATGAAAGAAAACTTTCTTTATTTGGTGAAGGAAATAGACACATAAGTCCAGGAAGCACAGAGAGTCCCAAATAAGATGGATGCAAAGAGGCCAGCTCCAAGACACATCACAATTAAAATATCAAAGGTTAAAGATAAAGAGAGAATCTTAAAAGCAGCAAGAGAAAAGAAGTTTGTTACCTGCAGGGAAGTCCCCATAAGACTTTCAGCTGATTTCTCAAAATAAAAAAATTTGTAGGCTAGAAGGGATGGGCAAGAAATATTCAAAGTCATGAAATGCAGGGACCTACAGTCAAAATTGCTCCACCCGGCAAAGCTATCATTTAGAATTGAA
Organism: Tonatia bakeri; assembly: GCA_004024845.1. NCBI lineage: Eukaryota > Metazoa > Chordata > Mammalia > Chiroptera > Phyllostomidae > Tonatia > Tonatia bakeri. Next base: position 200,460 of record PVIA01002366.1, on the reverse strand, counting down.
GAGATGATAAAGAGCTTCCCAGACAAGAAAAAAACTAAAGGAGTTCATCATCACAAACCATTATTATATGAAATGTTAAAGGGACTTATTTAAGAAAAAGAAGATCAAAACTATGAACAATAAAATGGTGAAAATAAGTATCTATCAACAATTGAATAAAAACAAACAAACTAAGCAAACAAGCCGAACAGAGAGAAAATCATGGATAGTGAGAGTGTTTTAATGGTTACGGGATGAGAGGGGGGTTGGGGCAATGGGTGAGGAGGTGAGGGACTCAAGAAGTACAAGTAGGAAGTTACAGAACAGCCACGGGGATGGAAAGCATGGTGTAAGAAGTGGAGCAGCCAAAGAAGCCATAGGCATGACCCACGGACATGAACAGTGGTGGGGGGACTGCCTGAGGGAGTGGGGATGCTGGGTGGAGGGGGCAAAGGAGGAAAAATTAGGACAACTATAATAGCATAATCAACAAAACATCAATTTAAAAAGACCTAGCATCCAGAAAGGCCCATGTTAACCATTCCTCAAATTTATTTGGGATACCCTGAATCGGCAGGGAGAATTTTTAAAAAGATGTGTCAGGCTGGAAGGATTGTACCACGTAACTTTTCGACACAATATTGTATGTCAACTGTACTTAAAAAATAAAATATATTACAAATGGAAAAAAAATAACCCTACCTTTACTTTAGTTATGCGCATGACTTGTTCATTCTTCAGGTCTCTGTTCAAATATTTTCAAATATTTATATATGTATATATAATTTATGTAAGACAGATAATATATAATAAAATACATGACAAACACATATTTACAAGTAGGGTTATTGATTCCTTTGAAACCTTACATCAAAAAGGCAGAATAATGCTTATTTTTCTCCCCTTTACATATTTTCAAAGGAAGGTGTTGGTTGAATGGCTATTTCAAGTGATACTGACAAATAAGTTTGTGGTTTTGCTTTTCTGCGCTCTCAAAGACTGGCTGTCCCAGAATACCATTATGCACTCATGGATGTTCATGGATGCAGTGGTTTTCCAGCCTCGTGATTTGGGCCAGTGCAAGTCCCTTCACGGTCACTTCTGTTTCCTTTTCACACAATCCCGTTCATCTGGGAGGTTGTTGCTCACCGGCACAAACTGTCTGAGACTGACCCTTCCTCTTCGCTGCCCAGGCACAGAATCAGCCTTTCTCTAAAAAGCCCTGCTTCTTTCTTTTTCTTTTAAAAATTTGGGATGGTATTAGAGGTCCAAGTCTGGGTGTTAAGGGTGCTCATCGCCACAGGAGGTGTCTGTGGAAAATCTAGGAGATTTTAATAAGCAGAGCTAGAAAATAGTCATTAAAATCAGTAATTGTATGATGACATTTCCAAGTCAGGTTTCACACAATAACCTGATGCATCGTATGGATGTATTGCTGTATGCATGTGTCAGTCACATATCAGAACATTTGTTCTGAAGTGTATGCAGCCTTGTGCAAGCGTCACCATCATCCAGTTCCAGAGCGTGTTTGTTGCTGGAATGACAAGGAAAAAGGGAGGTGAGTGACTGTTACTATAGAAAGAAGGCCTGTGTCCATTCGCAGTCCCTCCCATTTCTCTTTTCTCTTAGCTGTTGGCAACCACCGATCTACTTACTGCCTATGGATTCGCCTACTCTGGACCTTTCACGTAAAAAGAACTGTACAATATATAGCATTTTGTATCTGGATTCTTTTCCTTAGTATGTTTCCAGTGTTCATCCGTACTGTAGCCCGCACTGGTATTCCATTCCTTTTTCATGGCCAAATAATGTGTCATTGAATGGATATACCACATTTCATGTATCTATTCAGCAGCTGATGGATATTTGGGGTTTTCCACTTTTTAGCTATTATGAATAATACAGCTTGGAATGTGTTCATACAGGTTTTTGTGTGACAGATGTTTTCATTTATCTTGAGTATTTATACCTAGGGGGTGAAATTCCTGGATCATATGATAACTCCGTGTTTAACTTTTGGAGATGCTACCAAATGGTTCCTCAAATAGTATTTTGGAAACTGTTTATATCATATTATAGTCCCTCAGCAATCTGTGGGTGTTCCCATTTCTCCCCATTCTTGTCAAAACTTGGTATTGTCCTTTTGATTCCAGCTACCGTAACAGGTATGAAGGTGTGGTATCTTGTGTTTTCTCTTTTGAACAATAAATTCTACTTGAAGTTAAAGTCATACAAAGAGATTCTGCAATGAGAAATCAATGACAGCAACCTGTAGATTTCCTGGTAAAGAACTTCAAGTGCACAGCAGTGGGTGCAGGTGCTGGCGGGTGGAAGGGAGGAAAGCGGCCTAGGGACCTTGCAGCACACCATAAATAATCCATTTCAGAAGAAAACACATTTCCCAGGTAAAGCGAAAACCGTGAGATTACACGGAGGCAGTTCCCCACCAACATAGAGATGGCCAAATCTCGCAACTAAACCCCTGGGTGGGAGAGGGGAGATGGGTGGGACACAATTCCTCATGGCCTGCCTTGCCATCTTTGTAACTTTGGTTTATATAGTCTCCAATTCACGGTGCCATGAAAGACTGGACTCCTTACATCATTGCTAAATTACTTACTTTCCTTTTTCTGTGTTATAAAGGATATGGTTTCAAAATCTGGCTCTTTTCTGTTATAAAATACTTTTAAACCTAAAAAAAAGTTCACTCTTAGCATTTGTTCTTTCAATGTTAGCCTGCTTTGTGGAGAGAAAGCCCCTTTCCACAGCCTAGATTTAGAAAAGGAGGAGAGAACTTAACCGAGGCAGAAACACAGAGGAAGGGTCGTGGTCTGTCTCGGGAACTTTAAGCAAAACACAAAACCTTTTTTTTTTTTTGCCCTGAGTACAAAAGTAATAATGTGTTACTGCAGAACATTTGGGAACTACGGTGATGGAGAAAATTGAAATCATGTGTTTCTTTACCACCCAGAGATAATGGTTATTAATGCTTTGGTGCACAACCACCAGATTTTTTTTTCTATGGCTAAAAGCAATGATTCAGAGGATCACCAACACTAGGCCAAAGGGGTAGGCAGAACCTTGCCAAGAAATACAGGTATTCTGGAAGTAGTTCTCACATCTCAGGATCCCTGCCGACATGCAGGGCTGAGCTCTGGAAGGAAGGCTGGTAGGAGGTAATGGGTTCAAAGCTCTCAGCCTTTCCATTGGGCTCTGAGCAAGGTTTCAGGTGTGCCTGCCAACAAACACACTGGGGAAGGGGATGGAGGCTGCTGGGTCTGGTGCAGCCGGCCTCATGCCAAGCTTTGCCAGAACTGGGGGCAGTGAGAGTACTGTGCTCCTCTTTTCCCTGTGGGGACCATCTCGAGAGGTGGGATGGACTCGGCCGTGTGAGGAAGAGAAAGGCAGACAGCCAAAACAAGGACTGACATTGTGTAGGTTGAAAATGAGTCTTATTTCTAATTGTAGGGCACATTTTCTGAAAAAAAAGAAAAGAAAAAAAGAAAAGAAAACAAACTTAAAAAATACGTTTTCACCTGGTAACTCTTTTTCAGCTCAAGCTGCTAGTGGGCTTAGCTGAAGGTCTGAAGAAGTACCGTGGACACGTGCTCACACAGTGCACACTGCGGATGGCTGTTGCAGTGGAAGGAGCAGAAAACTGCGTCGTGTAATGGGAAGCGATCAGAGGCATTTGAGGAATGTGTATGCTTGTTATCCTACGATAGCTAAACAGTGTTTAGCTTTCAGCCCGAGAGTCTTTCCCCCCAGAAAGCTCTAATAAGATGCAAGGCACACATCAGTAGAGAGCCTGGTCCAGTGGTGGGCGTCCAATACATATTAAAACCAGCCGTAATTGTCCAAGTTCCTACGTTATGTCTGCTGCAGAAAGGACTTCCTCAGCAGAACTGTGGACGGAGGCTAGCCTGGGGCTGCACGGAAGGGAGACACTGAGACATTGTCCACAGCCCAGTCCCACACACACGTCTGTATCAGAACAAAAAGATCAGTATGTGGCGGGAACTCCTGCGGGCCTCCGGGCAGCAAGAGCCGCCTTCCCTTCCTCTCGGCCCTTTGCGAACAAGGCGTTGAGTCAGCCTGGGACAAGGCTGCTGAGCAGCGCCGGCCTTTCTAAGTGTGTATGGCCTGGGGTTTTACTTACATACTTACATCTCCCCAGGTCTGGCTGCAACTTGAGAAGAAGCCGAGGATAAGGAGATAAGTATTCTCTGGCCCAAATGAAGGGCAGAAGTCAGCCTCCCCTCCGATCTGCAGTTGGATCTCCTATCTGAGGGGCGAATCCCTGCGACCCTGGGACGAGCGCAAGGGTGCAACAGAGGCCCCTGTGTGCGTCCCCCAGGGCGAGTTTGTGCTGCGTGTCCCCGTGCCGTTCTGGTCTCGATCGGCTGGCCAGTCTGGGTGCACCGGTGGGGGCAGGTGCGGGGACAGCAGACACACTCTGGTGGCCAGGTGGCCGAACAATGAGAGCTCACACGCTGTCCCGGCTGGGCAGAGATGAGCGGGGCGCACCGACGGCTCCCGGCAACACTCGGGCTGGCCGAGGCCGCCCAGAACCGGCCATGGACCCTTCGGGAAGCCTAGCTTTTTCAAAGGCCGAGGACCAGCGGGGGTCCAGAAACGCGTACTGGGAGGCCATGGGAACAACGGCCACATGCTCCTTCACCACTGCACCGTCACCCTCCGCGTCCTCCTCAGTCTTGGGGGAGAATCAGGACCCGGCAGAGACCTGTCTCGGCCTGCGTCTCCACATCGTGTCGGCGTTTATTTGTGTCCTGGGCATGAGGACAGGCTGCCGCAGTCGGTGTTACTATTCGTGCGTGCGAGTGGGGCCCGGAGCTGCCTGGTGAACGAGGCGCAGCCCCGTCTCCTCCGAGGACAGGCTCTGTCCGTCGGTGGCCGTCTCCCTTCATTTCCGGGGCTGCAGGAAACCTCGGGGATCAAGAAGCTGCGCCAGGGTGGGAAGCAGGCAGGGCGGGTCTGCGGACGCAGCGGCTGCCCAGGATTCAGAGGATATCCTGCAGGGCTCACTGCTGAGCGCCACTGTCGCTCATTCCTCCCACTTCCCTGTCGTTGACCCTGCTGCTCGTCCAGCCCCTTTGGCTCGCGGTGGGTGCAGCTGCTGAGGTTTAGCGCACATGTCCTGGGGCAGGGCTTCCGTGAGCGGAGCTCAGATGCTGATGGAGTGACTGTACCCTAAGTCTTTGGCTTTGGCACTCTTGTGTTTCCACTGATGTTAATTATGGCCCGTGGGCGGTGCTGTGGAGACTGCTGGAGGAAGCAGGTGGGGCCCCAGGGACTTTGGACAGATGCCTGCACTGCAGAGGTTTGCTGTCCCCGACTGCTTGGTGCCTGGGCTTCTCTTTCTGGGGTGACGTCCTGCAGATGGGAGCTTTTCTGAACAAGTGCTGTTTTCCTAGGCTGCCCCTGCACCTCTGAAGAAGTCACCTTGAAGGTGGATTTTGCATTTAGTTCTCCCCAGTGGATTTCTGGAAGTTTCCTCTGCGAGGATGGCAACACCACCTCAGGCTTTGGGGTGCATTTTTGCACTGGTGCGACTTTGCGTCATCCAGGACAATGCCGTGGAATCACGTGCGTTATCTTGGGCCTGGGGTTTGAAAGTCGAGTCAGTGAAGATCTGCAGGTTCCCGGGTGATAGCACCGATGTTACACAATGGTGCCTTCTGTGCGGACTCACCTTTTACGAGGGTGCCGGGCACTGTCTGACTCTGGCTCTTACAAGTGTGGCTTTGTCTCACACACGGCACGCATAGGTGTACCCATGTTCACCAGGTGGTGGGTAACAGATTTCAGAGCTTTAGTAAAGTCTGCCGCCAAATCTAGCATGCTGAGCTCATCATTATTTTCAGAGTTTAGGGAAATTGTCTTGTCAAGATAACCACTTGTTAAGAATCTGGTACTAGAGGCTGAGTTAGGCTAACAAAGTACGTTGACCTGATAGTACTAAAAATGTGAAAATAAAGTGGGTCACGATTAAGTGCAATTTTAAGAAGTAGGTTTTGTGCTTTTTGACAATCTTCTCAGATACCATGGAACTTGGCTTTCTTGCTCCATTGAGGGGGACGGAGCTTGTCCGTGAGACGGACGCGACATTTGGTGCTTGCTTTCCTGATCGTATTCCATATTCTACTTCTGATCTAAACTCCTCTTTCCTGAATCTTTTTATCTGGCACGGTCAAAATAAAAACAGAAGAGATAAAGTATAGGTACAGAAACATCCCTACTATTTATTAAGTAAAGTGGCTGGTATAATATGATTTATGGGTATAAAAATTAGGAACAGTATATCTTTAATATATGAAACAGTATATATAGAAATGAGATGTCTTGTACATTATGAAATAAATGGCAATACTGGGAGATTGAGGAGAAATTTGTGTTTCTACTTTAGCTATTATTTGAATCTGTGTAACCAATGTATTAATTTCATGAAGAAAAAATACATTTTTCTTTGCCATCTTTGAGGAGACAGACCCCAGCCCTTTATAAAGAGAATCAGCATTTTTTGATGGCTGTTTAAGTGCCTAAAGATAAAAAGAGCGGGTGGACTCATTGTTGGATGAGAGAGCCCTGTGTATTGGAGTTCAGCAATCCCCAGAGACAAAACTGAAGAGAATGAACAGTAAGAGTTAAAGTCATTGAATCAACAGTGAAGGTTGCCCATGGTCATAAATGTGTGGCTGTTTGCTTTGTGACCTGCAGCTGCCGTGACCTTGTGGGTACTGCTGACCCACAAGAGAACAAAAGATAGATGTGACCTCACCTTTTAAAGATTGTCCAGTTAATATTGAGACTGAAAACCCTAAACAGCAATAGACTGATCCCAAAGCAACCTGAAACCAAGGGAATGACCAGGTGGCACAGGTGTGCAACACACGGCTGCTGAGATTTCTACCGGAATCTGAGGTAGGAAAGCAGTCCATGTGGATTTGTTAGCCCAGCTAATCATGGTCACAGTGTTTCCAAGACAGGATCATTTGAAATCCACAAATCCAATTCAAATGGTAAATGTAAAGATAAATGAGTCATGCAATGCTTAGTGTTATTCAGAAGATTATAATTTTTGTGATCTGTATAAATAAAATGCTCTGGGAGAATGGAGGAATCAGGAGTTACTTTTTCTGAAGGCGTCGAGGAAGTGGTCATGACATATGGAAAAGACCTCAAGAGATGAGAATTAGTTTATCATGAGAAGGATGGAGAGAGAAACCTTCCAGGCAAAAGCGGAAGAAATGGCACATGTGCACTAATAACATAAGATTGGGAAGCAGGTGGTGAATGGTTAAATTGGGTGGGTCTTGGAATGACACATTGAGACTTGATTCTGTACACATGTGAGGTCATCAAAAAAGATAAGACATGACCTGTTCTGCAGTTGTCACTATGAAATACAAACAAAAAATCCAATTCAGAAACGAAAGCCACAACATGGAGAAGAGCGGCCCTGCCTTTGGGCTGAGGATACGCTCGCAGCACCTGGGCCTCCTCTGATGTTTGTACCTGGTGTGTCTGGCCAACGGCACCTGAGGACCAGACCTCGACCTCGTGCAATGTGGTCCCCTTGTGTTCAGACTATGGCGAAGGTATGGAGGCAGTGGCATTCCAATTCTGCCCTTCCCAAGGGAAAGCTTTGCCCCTAGCGATGCGTGAGACCTCAGACAGTGGTGATATTGGGGCAGGTGTCTTCCAAGATGTCCAAAAGTTCCTGCTGTTCCCTTCCCCAGCATCCTTCTTCTCAGAGGGCAACCCAAGAGCCCCAAAGTTTCCTGGGGCAGACCCGTGACCCTGAGGCAGGCGGCAGAGAAGCTTGTGGGGCCCTGACACTGCCACGGAGCCCGTCACAGTGCCCAGACTGCAGACACCCCCAGAAGGTACACTGCCAACTGCTGCAGGGCAGGTGCTGGGCCAGCTACGTCGGGGCACCAGGGCAGGGCAGGTGGGGGGGCCCTTTCTGAGGATGTGACTTTCTCTTGTTGGACTTCGAGACCTGGGACTGTAAGCCTTCCCACCTGCTGGCCGGGGCAGGTGGAGTGGATGGGTGAAGAAGCCTGGGAGTAAGGCATCTGGGCATGGTGGGGACTGTGGCCAACAAGCGGGTGCCCCTCTTCCATCGCCACCTGGTAATCTGTGTGAGTACAGGCACAGTGGGGCCCGATGACAGGGATGGTGAGGGCTGTAGCCACCCACAGGGATAGGGTGGGTCTTGCCCCCAACCCAAAATTCGGTTTGAATGTGGAGGCTGGTGCTGGTGCACAGCACACACCAGTACCCTCTCGACGTGTATTGTTTGCACACTTGAGGACTCTGGGGAGAGCAGGTGGGACATGCCTTGTGACAACCAGGTGGGAAGCCTGACCTGCAGCTTTGCTGTGGCTTAGGGCTGGGGCTGCGGGGAGAGGGGCAGTCTCCACACGTGGGCCAGGGCCTCCAGTGGCTTGAATCTCCCGCTGGCACTGAAGAGCGAAGCCCAGGCTTCCCAATCAGCCCATCTTCCTGCAGCGGGCAGGAGGGGCAGAGGAGCACGGAGCATAACTCAAACATCAAAAATGGAGTCATGCCCTTTATTACAAGAAAGAAAATAATAACTGTGCTGGAAGTATCAGTGTTAATCACACCTAAGATTCGTTGGGTACTTACTTTAGAGCAGGCCATATTCTAAGCACTTTATGTGGTTTTTGTCACTTTGTAATTGAGACAAAATTTATATAACACTCACCATTTTAATGTGTACAATTCAGTGGGTTTTAATATATTCACCATGTGCAACCGTCACACTGTCTGATTCCAGAACATTTCCATCGCCCAGAGGGAAACCTGCTCACACCTTTTAGCAGTCACTTCCCCTCCCCCCCGCCCCCCCCAGTCCTCGGCAACAGTTAACCCATGTCCTGTCTATCGATTTGCCTGTTTTGGACATTTCATATAAACAAAATCATACAATAAAAACAGAAAAAAAAACAGCAGCTCAGGTGGAAAGCTTGCAGAATGAGTTCATAGCTTCTGAAGCAGGCTCTGCTGACATCACAGGCATGTCCCTTCAATCCCACCACGTACGACTGCGACCGAAAGACATTATGATGTATGCAGCCTTTGGCACAGCAAATCCTCTCCTATAGAATATTGAAACAAGAAAATGGAAAAATTAAATAATAGTTTTGTTTACAGTTACAGCGTTTTGCTAAATGCACAAAAAAGAAATCCTCCAAAGCAATAACAAAAATGAGACAAAAAGTATGAAGGAATTGAGAAGAAATTCACAATTCTTTTTTAAAATTTATTTTTAGAAAAAGGAGAAGGGAGGGAGAAAGAGAGGGAGGGAAACATCAATGTGTGGTCGCCTTTGGTGTGCCTCCGACTGGGGACTGGGCCCACAGCTCAGCATGTGCCCCGGCAGAAATCAGAGAGAGACTTTCTGGTTCACAGGCAGCACTCAGTCCACTGAGCCACACCAACCAGGGTCCTTTGTCCATTTTTCAATTGGTTATTAGTTTCTGTTTTTGTTATTTTTTACTATTTAGTTGTAGAAGTTACTTGTGTGCTTTGGATATTAATCCCTTCTCAGATAAAGGGTTTATAAGTGTTTTCCCCATCCTGTAGACTGCTTTTCTACTCTGTTAATTGTTTGCTGTGAAGAAGCTCTTTAATCTGAAGTAGTCCCACTTTTTTGTGTGGTTGTCTTTGCTTTTTGTGTCAAATCATTGCCGAGACCAATTTCATGAAGACTCTTCCCGTTTTCTTTTTTAAATATATATTTTTGATTATGCTATTACAATTGTCCCGACTTTCCCCCTCCACCTTGTGCCCCCCATTCCCTCCAGCAATCTTTCCCCCTTAGTTCCTGTCCATGGGTTGTGCATATAAGTTCTTTGGCTTCTCCATTTCCTATACTATTCTTAACACCGCCCCCCCTCTACTTTGTACCTACCAATTATGCATCTTAATCCCTACACCTTTTCCCCATCCTTCCCCTTCCACCTCCCAGACAATAACCTTCCAAATGATCTCCATATCTATAATTCTGTTCCTGCTTTGGTTGTTTGCTTAGTTTTTTTAGATTCAGTTGTTGATAGTTATGAATTTGTTGCCATTTTACTGTTCATAGTTTTGATCTTCTTTTTCTTAAATTAATCCCTTTAATAGGTCATATAATAATGTCTTGGTAACAATGAACTCCTTTAGCTTTACCTTGTCTGGGGAGCACTTTACCTGTCCTTCCATTCTAAATGATAGCTTTACTAGATAATCTTAGATGTAGGTCCTTGCTTTTCATGACTTTGAATACGTCTTGCCAGTCCCTTCTAGCTTGCAAAGTTTCTTTTGAGTAATCAGCTGACAGTCTTATGGGAAGTCCTTTGTAGCTAACTTTCTGCTTTTCTCTTGCTGCTTCTAAGATTCCCTCTCCATCTTTAACCTTTGGCATTTTAATCATGATGTGTCTTGGTGTGGTCCTCTTTGGGTTCTACTTGTTTGGGACTGTCTGTGCTTCCTGGACTTGCATTTCTATTTCCTTTGCTACATTAGGGAAGTTTTCTTTCATTATTTTTTTCAAATAAGTTTTCAATTTCTTGCTTTTCCTCTTCTCTTTCTGGCACCCTTATGTTTTGGATGTTGTCACATTTGGAGATATCCCAGAATTCTTTTTTCTTCTTGCTCCTCTGGTTGAATGCTTATTTCTTCCTTATGTTTTAAATCATTGATTTGAATTCTGGCTTCCTCCCCTCCACTGTTGGTTCCATGTAGATTTTTCTTTATTTCACTTAGTGTAATGTTCATTTCTTCCTGGATCTTTTTTATTTTGTTGCCATGCTCAGTGAGTTCTTTGCACATCCTGATCAGCAGTGTTTTGAGCTCTGAATCTGACAGGTTTTGTTTAGTTCTTTTTCTGGGGTTTTGTCCTGTTCTTCCACTTGGGCCTTATTTCTTTGTCTACTCAATTTGGCAGCCTTCCTGTGTTTGTTTCTGTGCATTAGGTAGAGATACTTTGGTTCCCTGTCTTAGTAGCATGGCATATTATAGAAAAGGCACCTGTAAATTCTGTGGTGTGGAGCCTTAGGTAATTGCCAGGGTAGGGCAACCTGCTTTGCTTCACTACACTGGGGCTCTGTTTGGAGGGGAGGGCTCAGAGAAGGGACAGTGTCACTGCCTGTCTTCTGGAGGTTTGTCTGGCACTTGCCCTGTGTGACTGGCACCCTTCCAGCAGTTGCCCTGGTACTGAATCCCAGAGGGGGTTGGTCTACATGTGTTTTAAATCTGTGTGGGCCCTTTAAGCAGAGTCTTCTGAAAATCTGGCATTTTCTTCCACTGCCCCAATCCCCATTGGTTTTTACAGCCAGAAGTTATGGGGATTTATCTTTCTGGTGCTGGAACCCTGGGCTGGAGGTCTGGCTTGGTGCTGAGATTGCTCACTTCCCTCTTGATTTTTATCCACCACCCGTGAATGTGGGATCACCTGTTCTGCCACCTCCTCCCCCAACCACAGTGTGTCTCTGTCCCTCCTACCCATCTGGATAAATGTTACTTCTTTAAATCCTTGGTTGTTGGACTTCCACACAGCTCGATTTTCTGATGGTTCTGAGTGTTGCTTGCTTTGAGATACAGTTCTAGTTCTCTCTGCAGTTGTGCGAGGAGGTGAAGCGTGTTTACCTATGCCGCCATGTTGACCAGAAGTCTCTCTTTCCCCATGTTTTCTTCTAGAAGTTTTACAGTTTTAGGCCTTTTAAGTCTCTAATTAATTTTGAGTTGTTTTTTTAGTATAGTGTAAGATAGGAGTCCAATTTCATTCTTTTGCATGTGGATATCCAGTTTTCCCAACACCATTTGGTGATGAGACTTTTCCGTTTGTGTATTCTTGGTGTCCTTGCTGAATATCAGGTGAACATACATGTGGATTAGTTTCTGGGCTTTCTATTCTGTTCCACTGGTTTATATGTCTGCCTTTATGCTAGTGCCATTACTGCATTTTATTATATATTTTAAATCAGGAAGTGTGATGGCTTTGTCTATCTCTCTCAAGATTGATTTGGCTATTTGTGGTCATTTGTGGTTCCCTATGAATTGTAGAATTGTTTTTCTGTTTCTGTTAAAAATGCCATTGGGATTTTGATAAGGATTGCATTAAATTTGTATATTGCTTTGAATATTATGGATATTTTAACAATATTAAGTCCAGACATTATTCTAAGTGCTTGGCCTATAATAACACTTAATTTTCTTCTAATTCTGATTTTTACTATTTAAATAAACTGTTTATTTTAGAGTGGATTTAGATGTATAGAAAAGTTGCAAAGATAGTGCAGAAAGTTCCATATATCCTATACTCAATTACCATAATTATTATTTATATTTTATATTATTATTGTATATTTGTGTTAATTAATGAACCTGTATTATACATTATTGCTAACCAAAGTCCACATTTTATTTGAGTTTTCTCAGTTTTTACCTAATTTCTTGTTTTGCATTATAGGGTCTGCCCAGGGCACCAGAATGCCTTCAGTCACCATGTGTCCTGAGCCTCCTGTTGGCCATGATGGTTTATAACAGGGTTCTTATCATCACAATAATTCCATGTGGCAAGGTTATTATCCTTTGTTTTGTAGATGAGAAAACTGAGGCCAAGGTCACCCAGAAGTGGGAGTCAACTCTGGAAATCTGGGCCAAGGTTCTTTCTCACAGCCACCGCACTGCACTGCTTTCAATATATCGAGTCCTCAGTAAAAGGTAAGCGAGTGCACACCTGCACGCCTGCACATCTGTGCCAAGAGGAAAAGCAGCATGTGGCAGGTGCTTTAGAGCCCCCAAAGGTGAAGGTCATTTTGGCTTGTAGGCGTGTAGTGAAATGTGTATAAGGTTTTCACAGTGAGGTGGAGTTTGAGCTATGCCCTGAGAACTGGGGAGAGCAATTGTATAGTACTTGAGAATTCTTTTCAGATATGTTAGACTCCTTGTCCCAATTCAATTTTATAGATATCTCCACGGCTACATGAGTGGTTTCACCCTGGAGGGGATGGCTTGGAGACAAGAAGTTTGGGTCCTGGTTGAATGAATGTTCTATGTCTACGCGGAATCATGTTATACGACTTCCATTTTACTTTCCAGAAGACAAAGCTGTGTTAAAATACAATGTTTTTAAACCGATGAATGTTTAGTCTCAGTATTAGCTTGATCCCATTTCCAAACTCTTTCCCAATCAATTGATGATGAGGATTAGGTCAGGTTTGTTTGATGAATGAGTTGTTGATTCTTTTACACCATTCTGGCATATAAAAAGTAATGAATAAATATTTGTTGAAATAGTGAATGAATCAACGTAATTCAATTCAAAGAGATGTTAAACATTTCTCGGTGATACTGTTGGTGGAGGCTACGCAGGGTTTTCCTGCTCCAGCAGAAACTGCTAGAGAATTGTAGCATTTCCGAAGACTTGCCCATGCTCGCACTCCAGGGGTCTGTAGAACAGAGGAGCACAGGTGTTCCAGAGTCTTTGCCCTTTGCTCTTCCTAGCAGCTGCCACAAACAGAACCCTCACTTTCTGAACCGGTAAAACACATCCTGAGAACGTTCTAGGAACATGTCCTGGCCATGTTTACCGTTTTTCTAAAAAGCAAGGGGCAGGTCTTAGACTATCAAGTTTATTTATTTGAAATGAACTGTGCTGAGTAATTATTTTAGAATGACAACCAGCAGCTTCGTATGTCCTGACCAGGTTGACGTGGGGCGGAAACCAAGTGATTCGTGATTGGTTTCACGGGGACGTTTTCCTTTGAAGCGCGCTCTGCTGCAGAGGAGAACATGGCGCACACCCCGTGTGTGGTTGTGAGAGGCTCGGGGAAGCGTTTGCAGGGCAGACTGAAAATACGTCCTTTGGAATTACGACCTCTTCCCCTGCCTAATGGGATATGTTTAAAAAATGAAAACTAGCCAATTGGAAATAGTCCTGGGAGATTAAATCTAACCTCGCAGGAACCTGGAAAACTGCCCTTCGGTGGAGTTCATTGAAATTGAGGCCTGGAGGATTCCAGTAAAGCTCTGTCTTCGGGTCAAGGGTTGGTTGAAATTCCATATTGCTTCTCAAATTTCTGTAAAACAATGATGAAAATGGCAATTTAAAAAACAGTGGAAAGAGTAGAGGTCAGATGTGACCTATAAAATACATTTATCATTTTATTCTTTTTGATTATTGGCTCAAGTCAGTAAGGCCTGTGTTTTTAAGGTAGTTATAAATGTGTAAAAAAGATGATATAACTCAAAATAAAATTGATAAAATAAAAAAGAAAAGTGTGGGCAGAATAATTAAGCCTACAAACAACAAAGGCCTGGTCATTTGCATTTGGTGTTTGGTTTTGACTGTGACTTTGAGAAAAATGGCAACAGCTTTAAACCTAAACTTAATAAATTTTGTTTTCTGTACAATTATGTTTCTGTGTGGATAGCTCAGAAATATTCTGATGAGTCTGTGGATTTATCTTGACAATCAAGGGAGAAATATATACTTCCACCATGAGAAGGAGGCTTCAAGGACCCCTGCCTCCGTCAGGTGCAGGGGACAGTTATCTGTTGGAGGGTGGCTTTGAGCACTGTTGACAGGATGAGCGATATTGAGTGAGGGAGGCCCAGGAATGAGCTTCTGCGTTTTAAAATCTCGTTCTCCAGCCACCATGCCACCAGTGGAGATGTGTGTCTTCGGCTCTGCCTCCTTTCAGTCAGCAGTTCTTTGCTGCAACCTAACATGTGAGCGAATTACCAGCAAACACCCCAACGCATCACGATGACCTGGAGGGTCTGTTGCAAATGCCGATGACTTAGGGGGTCTGCCCCAGACCAGTCTGAACAGGCTCTCTGAGTCGGGATAGGGTTGAGCCAGGGCGACTCTCGTCCCCAGGAAAGTGGGAGGGTCACTGAACTGCTTCTAGAACCCCTGGAGCACCAGACCCTTGGGGCACAGGCTGGCCCCAGAGGACGAGGAGAGCACTCGCCAGGGTGGAGGAGAGAGCAGAGACGGGCAAAGGGGAGACGCCCCAGCTGAGCTGCAGCCTCTTTCCTGCTCTGTCCCAGGCCAGCCCTGGGAAGTGTCAGCGGTGCTCTGGTCAGGCACCCTGTGACTAAGCTCCCTGAGCAGGAACATGGGAGACAGGAGAACCATTTGGAAATGGCAGTGTTGGCCTGCAAGAATGCATGAAAAACAAAGCCTTCTCAGACATTCACCGCCCGACTTCACGGAGCCCCAGGAGTGGCTTCCCAGTCGTGCTGGCCCCAGGGGCATGTGGTGCAGATCCAGCTATGTCCTGGGTCTTGTGATCCCGGTCTTTCTTTTGAAAACAGTTGCTGACAATCTGTCACTCCTTTGTGCTCGAGCTCAGGCCGTTTGAAAATGCAGGGTATCAGCTGCTGTTGCTGTAGGTCCATTTCTGTTTTCCAGCAGGTGGGTGTGTCTGTCTCTTTCCTTTTATCTCCATCCAGGCTTTCTTCTTTCAAGCACTTTCCGGTTTGTCAAGCCAAGTATGCCTGTCATGTTGGAACCCAGCCCCGGGACGCTCACCAGCTTCTCTTCGTGTCAGCGTCTCCCTCGACTGTGCTCCACGCTCCCTTCTCTTCCTGAGGCCCTGCAGTCCATGCCTGGGGTTCTTGCCGTCCCGCCCTCTGTGCTGTAGGTGCTCAGACACTGCCGGGTGACTTGCAGCCTCCCCTCATCTGTGTTTGCACTCCACCCCGACCTGCCTGTGCTTCCCCTGCACTGGCTCGCCTTGCCTGTTCCCTCTCTCTTGCATTCCAGTCATGGTAAGGGTTTCACGTCGTAGCCCTGGTAGCCACTCCAGGGCTACGACTGGAGTCTTCTCTTTGCATCTCTGCAAACGACAATTCTGTCACAGAGCTGTGAAACTTGAACGGGGTACTCTAGAAATATGCCAGGCACAGCGGCCATGACAATGGAGGTTCTACATATGGCAGCTGCTGTTATTCATATTATTTTTGTATGAACACTTTCCATACTACTGGAGCTCATGATGCCTTTTTTTCCTTTGTACTTGTGGAAATTTTCTTGGGCTTGGCCTTCCAAGAGGAATGGGACACTAGGCTCTACAGCCCTCAACCATGGGACCTGAGAGGAAAGACAGAGTGGCCCACTCACTGTCTCTATGCTGTTAATTGGGCCCCCGGGGGTCTTCGTGTGAGTGCTATAGTTTTCCTCTTGGAGCACAGAGGGATTTGCTTGCTGGAAGGCCCACGGCTTCCTCACTTTAACCCGGAGTCCCACCGGGACCAGCCAGCACGTCCTAAGTGGGCCTCACCCAGTGGGGCCATGGGGCCTCCACCATGTTAAGGGACTTCACTGTGGCCCGCCTCTGGGGCCAGCACAGTTCTCCAGCCTCCCGACGAGCTATTTCCATTGCTGCTCAAGAATTCTCTAGATTTAGGAGAAGCAAAGGACTTTGCAGGATGAGGAGCTTCTATTTGGCCCTGGGGGCCAAAGAACAGTGTGTGGTAAGTGAATCGCTGAACGAGTGCTGACCTTCCTAGGAGGAGAAGACAGCAAGCAACTCACACTCTCCTGTTTCTTTGCCATGGCTACTCCTCACTTTTGCCCACATCAACTTAACCAACTCCTATATTTTTCAGACCTTAATTTAAGATCCATTTTGGGGGGACACTCTGTCTGATCACCTCCTGTTTCCCAAGGAGGATTTCCTGTTCTTTTTTTGCTCACCGTCTCTCACAGTACTGGTTACCCTGTTGGTATTTCCTTATCTCTCTTCAGGCTGGATTGCAAACTCCACAGCACGCGACATTGTGTCCCTGTCATCGTCACCTGCTCAGAGAGCAGAAGCGTACATGGTAAGTGGTAAGCGGGCGTTCAATAATGCTTGTTGACTGAGATGTTGTTTTCATGGAATGTGAGACCCAAGAAGACATGGTGCATATTTAATTGGTCCTTTTGTGCCAAACAGATTTCAAGGTCTTAAGAAATAATAATTTATTATAGTAATTTGTTGTATACTTTAAAATGCAGGGCTCCATTTTATTCAGTATCCTTTGTTTCAGTGAAATACAATTATAAACTGACCCCTTATAAAGCTTCCTATCAACTATGGTAGTTAAATGTGTACCTTGAATGATATACACACCACTATGACCAATCTCAGCCATAAAACAAAAAAACCTCACTCGGTCCTTTCCTGCTTTGATTTGTGATGGACTTTGACATAGTCTGGCAAGGTAAACATTGATATGACTCCTCCTGGAATTTTCTAGACTTTTTTCTTATGGAGGAGGATAGACATTTTTGCAATTCATTCTCCAGCTGGTCTCTCTGCCCTCTTTCTCCGGAGGACACCTATTTTTACCTGCCTGGGTCATCCTTAATCTTTCAACTTAATCTTAAAGTTAATGTTAACTACTTCCTGTGACAGCAGACCCCGGTTAGAGTGCTTCGGGGTGTGAGGGTTCAGGGGACGATAGTCTGAGAGGGGACCCCTCAGGACCTCTTGTCAACGTGCAAATGCTCACTAGGCCCCTGCTCATGCACCACCCTCCAGGAAGGCACAGTTACTTTGGTCCTAGTAGCCACTGCATTTGCAACGCCTAATAAGTACTTGACGAATATGTGTTGAGTGAAAACATTTTTGGAAAATGCAGGCTGTTCTTAGAGGGTTGGGAGAAGAGTTAGGAGAGAACTATCGACGCCGCTCCTACCACCGCCAGGCCCTGTGTGCACACGGCTCATGCCTTGTAAGCTTCACCAGAGCCCTTTGAGGTGTTCCTCTGATCCCCCACGCGCCCTCTGCTTTCCCAGCTGTGGAGGGAAGGACTGAAGAGGAACCGGTAGTTGGCATGGCATCACTGTGTTCCTAGCTCTGTACTTCAGCCACCTCTACCGTCAGACCTTCCAAACCCACCTCTGTCCTCGGGGAAATGTCTGGGGGCGTACCCCCTAGACTCTTGGAAATGGTCTTTGCATGTGTCACTGCCCTTGCATTAGCCACAGTGTGTCTCCATTTGTCACTCGTCCAGTTGGCTGCCCTGGCTGTTTCTGCCTGTCTGTGTCCCCAGGGCTCGGCTGCACAGCTCTGCAGTGGGGAGGCGGCTCTGCCCTCACACAGCGACCTAGTCGTGCACAGACACAGAGGTGCCAGGGAGCTGTGAGGGTTGTCCTCTTCTTCGAGAGGACAGAGTGGCTGCAGGGAGCGGGCCTGGGCAGGGCTGTCACCTGGTGTGCTCTCCCATGTGCAGGGGAGTCAGAGGCTAGGACGGGCTGCTGAGCTGCTGGGAGGGAGCAGTGAACCTGGCCGAGCTGTCAGCCTTTCCCTCGTTGTCTACCTTCTCAGGGGGAAGCATCCCCTTTGCTTCAACATTCTCGAAGACTGGGGGTTTTCTCTGGGGACACAGTTGGAAAGAGCCCCCAGAGGCTAAATTGATATCCAAGAGTCTGGGCAGAGAGTTATTCTGGAAAAATACATTGAGAGGTGAGGAAAGTGAGAGAACTGAAACAGTGGTCTGGACGGGCTAGACCTTTGAGGGTGGAGAAGTAAGTGAGAAGGAGAGAGCAGAGTAATTACCGGGCAGCTATGAGGAAGGCTTCAGAGATAATGATGAAAAAGAGCATCGTTAAGACATTTGCTGTCTGTTCGAAAAACCTCAGTAAAAAGTTAAGACATTTTAAAATATATCTTTGGATTGGGACTTCTGCAGCTGTGGGATACAGCACCAATCTAAAACCGGCCGTGAGGGTGATCCCGTGCCACGCTGCCCCCTATTGGAGAGCCGGGGGGAGCTGTGCAGCTGCCGGCAAACAGAGCGAGGGCCTGTGGGGTGCAGACCCTAGGCGTTTCCAGAGACAAAGCAGGAATCAATAGAGGCTGCGGTTGGTGGTGAAGGTTCCAAGGAGCTTAATGGAGCATAGCTGGGGATCAGATATCAAAAATTATATAGGATTTGAATAGCTGGAGGGAAGGAAGGACATTTTAGCCAGTGGAAATATACCTAAGCAAAGGCTTGAGGTAGGAATGCATGTGGACTCTACTGCGTTTAGCCAGGACATGAGCGCGAGGGGAAGAGAAGGCAGAGTGATGAGTAGCCGTGGGAATTAGAACGTGTCGGTGAAGTGTGGTCAGTTTATGGACGGCTGCACAGCCGACACCAAAGAGGCTGCGTACATTTTACCAAGGACAGCAGATATGCTCTGTAGAGTGATGAAAGCTACAGTTTTAAAAGGATTCATCTGGAGGAAATGATTAAAACAGAGAGAGAGCCCGCCCGAAGACCTTTTGTTTTAAGTCCATGCGTGAGGCAGTTAGGGTTTGGACTTAGAGGAGAGATGCAGAAAGGACCAATCACAGGACTTGTGATGATTAGCTAGATATTCAGGGCAGATGTGAGATCAGAGTCAATAAAATTCTAATATTTCTGCTCTAGAGTGTTTGGAAAATTACGGCTTTGTTCATTCATTTATCTTTTCACTTAGTCAAGTAACATTTATTGAGTACTTACCACGTTCTCTGTACTGGGATATGGTGAACAGAAACATTGATAACTCCCTGACCTCATGACCTTATGGTCAAGAAAGGGAGAAACAGATAATTAAAAATATAAACAAATAAAACATGTAGCATATTAATTGGCAGTAAATTATTTGAAGGAAAATAAGGCAGAGAAAGGCAATAATGAGTTGGAGGAGGTAAAATCTTACAGTGGTAAATAATTGAAATAGGAGTTTGGAAAAGGAACTGATTGTCAGGGAAAGATCTGGACACATTTGTGGCATTATTTTCTGAAAAACATAGGGCAGGATGTCTTATAGATATTACAGATATGTCTTACAGATATTAGAATTGGACTGTAGCTTTGGGAGCCACCAGCATACTGTCTCAGAGGGTAACATTTTACTCTTTTTTATGGCCTTGTAGATTCCATTGTGTAAATGTCCCCTAGCTGTTTTATCCACTCATTTACTGATGGACACGTGAGCTGCTTCCACCTCTTGGAGACTGTATATAATGCTGTAATGAACATAGGGGTGCTTATGTTCTTTCAAATTAGTGTTTTGGGTTCCTTCAGATACATTCCCAGAAGTGGGATTGCTGGGTCAAAAGGCAGATCTATCTTTAATTTTTTGAAATAACTCCATACTACTTTCCACAGTGGCTGCACCAGTCTGCATTCCCATCAACAGTGTAAAAGGGTTCCCTCTTCTCCACATCCTCCCCAGCACTTGTTTGTTGATTTATTGATGATGGCCATTCTGACAGGTGTGAGATGGTTTCTCATTATGGTTTTAATTTGCATTTCTCTGATGATTAGTGACATTGAGCATCTTTTCATATGTCTGTTGGCCATCTGTATGTCCTCGTTGGGGAAGTGTCTATTCAGGTCCTTTGCCCATTTTTTAATTAGGTTTTGTTTTTTTGGTTTGAGTTTTGTAAGTACTTTGTAAATTTTGGGTATTAACGCATTATCAGATGATCAGCAAATACATTCTCCCATTCTGGGGATTGTCTTTTATTTTATTGATGATTTCCTTTGCCGTGCAAAAACTTTTTCGTTTGATGTAGTCCCATTTATTTATTTTTTTTGTTCCCCTTACCTGGGGAGATATATCTGATAAAATATTTCTATGAGGTATGCCTCAGATTTTGCTGCCTATGTTTTCTTCAAGGATTTGTATGGTATCAGGTCTAACATTTAAGTTTTTGATCCATTTTGAATTTATTCTTGTGTGTGGTATAATAAGGTGGTCTAGTTTCATTTTTCTGCACATATCTGTGCAATTTCTCCAACACCATTTGTTGAATGAACTGTGTTTAGCCTATTGTATATGCTTACTTCTTCTGCCAAATATTAATTGACTATAAAACTGTGGATTTATTTCTGGGCTCTCTGTTCTGTTCTATTGATCTGTGTGTCTGTTTTTATGCCAGTTTTAGGCTGCTTTGATTACTATGGCCTTGTAGCATAGTTTGATATTAGATAGTGTGATTACTCCAACTTTGTTCTTCTTTCTCAAGATCGCTGTTGCTATGTGGGGCCTTTTGTGGGTTTCACATAAATTTTTGAAACATTTGTTCTAGTTCTGTGAAATACACCATTGGAATCTTGATAGGAACTGCATTGAATCTATAGATTGTTTTGAGTAGTATGGATATTTTAATAATGTTAATTCTTCCTATCCATGAACACGGTATGTGCTTCCACTTGTTTGTATCTTCTTCAAGTTCTTTCTTCAGTGTCTTATAATTTTCCTCATATAGGTCTTTTACACCCTTGGTTACGTTTATTCCTAGGTATTTTATTCTTTTTGAAACAATTGTAAATGGGATTGTTTTCTTAATTTCCCTTTCTGTTATTGGCATATAAGAATGCATCTGATCTCTTGATATTGATTTTGTGTCTTGCTACTTTACTGAATTCATTAATCAGTTTCAGTAGTTTTTTGATGGAATCTTTGAGGTTCTCCATGTACAGTATCATGTTATATGCAAATAAAGACAGTTTTACTACTTCCTTTGCAGTTTGAATGCTTTTTATGTTTTTCTTCTTATTTGATTGCTGTGGCTAGCAACTTCTAGTACTATGTTGAATAAGAGAGGTGAAAGCAGACATCCCTCTCTTGTTCCATATCTTAAGGGGAATGCTTATAGTTTCTTGCCCATTGAGTATGATGCTTGCAGTGGGTCTGTCATATATGGCCTTTATTATGTTTAGGTATGTTCCCTCTATTTCCATTTTTCTGAGAGTTTTTATCATAAATGGGTGCTGGACTTTATCAAATGCTTTTTCTGCATCTATTAATATGATCATGTGGTTTTTATCTTTCATTTTGTTTATGTGGTGAATCACATTTATTGATTTGCAAATGTTATACCAACTTTGCATTCCCAGAATAAATCCCACTTGATTATGGTGTATGATCTTTTTGTTGCATTGCTGTATTCAGTCTGCTAATATTTTGGCGAGGATTTTAGCATCTATGTTCATGAGGGATATGGCCTATAATTTTCTTACTTTGTATTATCTTTACCTGGTTTTGGAATGAGGATAATGCTGGACTTGTAAAATGAGCTTGGTAACCTTCCCTCCTCTTGAATTTTTTGAATAGTTTGAGAAGGAGAGGTGTTAGTTCTTCTTGGAATGTTTGGTAAAATTCACCTGTGAAGTCATCCGGTCCAGGGCTTTTGTTTCTTGGGAGTTTTTTCATTACTGCTTCAGTTTCACTAGGTGTAATCTGTTCAGATTCTCTGATTCTTCCTGATTTATTTTTGGAAGATGTATGTTTCTAGGAATTTATCCATTTAATCCAGGTTGTCCAGTTTGCTGGCATATAGTTGTTAATAATATTTTCTAGCCCTGGCTGGCGTAGCTCAGTGGATTGAGCGCGGGCTGCGAATCAGGTATCGCAGGTTCGATTCCCAGTCAGGGCACATGCCTAGGTTGCAGGCCATGTCCCCCAGCAACCGTACATTGATGTTTCTCTATTTCTCTCTCTCTCTCTCTCTCTCCCCCTTCCCTCTCTAAAAATAAATAAATGAAATTAAAAAAAAAAAAAAGCTTTAAAAAAAATAATATTTTCTTATAATCCTTTGTGTTTCTTTGGTGTCAATTGTTATTTTTCCTCTTTCATTTCTGATTTTATTTATTTGGGTCCTTTCTCCTTTTTTCTTGATGAGTCTGGTTAAAGGTTTGTCAATCTTGTTTATTTTTTCAGAGAACCAGCCCTTTGATTCATTGATCTTTTATATCGATTTTTTTCAAGACTCTCATTTATTTTTACTCTCTTCTTATTATCTCCTTTCTTCTATTCACTTTGGGCTTTATTTGTTGTTCTTTTTGAAGTTCCTTTAAATGTAAAGTTAGATTGTTTATTTGAGCTTTTTCTGTTTTTTTTTTTTTTTTTATATAGGTCTGTAATGTTATGAATTTCCCTCTTAGGATTGCTTTCCCAGTGTCCCTCAGATTTTCGATTGTTGTGTCTTCATTTTCATTTGTTTCAAGGTATCTTTTGATTTCTTCCTGGATCTCATTGTTGACCTATTCATTGTTTAATAACACGTTATTTAGCTTCCATGTGTTTGTATGTTTTCCAGTGTTCTTCTTGTGATTGATTTCTAGTTTCATAGCATTGTGGTCAGAGAAGATACTTGATATAATTTCAATCTTCCTAAATTTATTGAGATTTGTTTTGTGTTCTAACATGTGGTCTATCCTAGAAAATGTTCCGTGTGCACTGGAAAAGTCTGTATATTCTGCTGCTTTGTGGTGAAATGCTCTGAAGACATCAATTAAGTCCATTTGATCTTTGTATTGTTTAAGGCCACTGTCTCCTTGTTGATTTTCTGCCTGGTAGATTTGTCCATTGAAGTCAATGGGGTGTTAAAATCCCTGACTATGACTGTATTTCTGTCGATCTGTCCCTTTATGTCCGTCAAGATTTGCTTTACATGTGTAGGTGCTCCCATGTTGGGTATGTAAAGTTTCCTAGGGTATGTCCTCTTGTTGGATTGTTCCCTTCATTATTATGTAGTGCCCTTCTTTGTCTCTTACCATAGCCTTGGTTTTAAAGTCTATTGTGTTGGACATAAGTACTACTACCCCACCTCTTTTACCCTTTCCATTTGCATGAAATATCTTTTTCCATCCCTTTACTTTTAGTCTGTGTGTATCTTTTGATCTGAGATGGGTCTGTTGGAGGCAGCATATATATGAATCTTGTTTTCTTATTCATTCAGTTACCCCATGTCTTTTAGTTGGAGCCTGGGAGCCATTTATGTAGTGCTGTTTTATTGTTAGACCATTTTCCTCTTTCATTTCTTTCTGTTTTTCTTTGTCTTCCTCTTAAAGCAAGCCCTTTGACATGCATTGCAGTACTGGTTTGGTGTTAATAAACTCCGTTAGCTTTTCTTTGTCTTGGAAGCTCCTTATTTCACCTTCGATTTTAAATGATAACTTTGCTGGGTAAAATAGCTTTGGTTGTAGGTCCTTGCTTTTCATCATCTTGAGTATCTCCTGCTACTTCCTTCTAGCTGGAAATGTTTCTGTTGAGAAATCAGATGACAGTCTACTTGGTGCTCCCTTGTTGGTAACTACCTGCTTTTGTCTTGCAGCTTTTAGGATTCTCTCTTTGTCTTTAAGCCTTGTCATTTTAATTATGATGTGTTTCAGTGTAGGCCTCTTTGGGTCCAAATTGTTTGGGACTTCCGAGCTTCCTGGGCTTATGTGGCTTTTTTCTTTACCAGATTAGGGAAATTTTCAGTTACTGTTTTTACAAATAGGTTCTTGATACCTTGCTCACTCTCTTGTCCTTTTGGTATTCCCATGGTACGAATGTTGTTTTACTTCACATTGTCCAAAGTGTTTCTTAAGCTCTCCTCAATTTTTTAATTCTTTTTTCTTTTTGCTGTGCTGTTCTTCCTGGGTATTTTTTTCCCCACCTTGTCTCCCAAAACATTTATTCAGTCCTCTGCTTTATCTAACATACTGTTTATTCCTTCCAGTGTATTATTTATTACAGATAATGCAGTCTTTATTTCTGACTGGTCCTTTTTTTATGGTTTCTTTGTCTTTTTGCATGTTATTGAGTACCCTTATAAACATTACTCCAATCTCTCTATCTGATAAATTGCCTGCCTCCATTGTATCTAGTTCTTCTGGAGAAGTCTCTTGTTCTTTTATTTGGGGTCTGTTTCTTTGTCTTCCCATTTTGGCTGCTTCTTTGTATTTTCTGCCTTAGGCACTAAACTAATCAGCCCTTAAATCAATTAGTTGTTAATGTGATCAAGATGTGATCAGCAGCTGAGCTTAAGCACCACAGGGCAGGGCAGAGCAATTCCCTTAGTTGGGCCTATTGCTTCCCCTCAGGCTGATGCCACTTGGAGAGCAGTGCACTGCCTGAGAGAGATGACTTCTGCAGTGGAGGGTGACTCAGCACAGGGACCCTGGTGGCTGTTCCCTCAGTTCTCTCCCCAGAGACACCAGCCCCAGGCTCTCCTCAAATATCTCTAGTCCCCTCTGCCCTCCCTCTGCTGGAGCCCAAGCTGCAAACAAAATTCTGTGCATTGGCCCTTTAAGAGGCTGTCTGTGTCTCCAGCTGTTTCTCCCTGGGAGACAGAAATCCTGCCACTTTTCACACCTAGATGTTATCTGGGTTCTTTTCGGCTCTGTTGCTATAGACTGTAGAGCTCAGCATGGGATTTAGACCCCAGACTTCTCAGAGGGGACCCCCCCCCTCCACTGCAATATCCCTCTGGCACTTCAGCTGCTGCCCCTGGGAGCCCAGCCAGCCCTCTGGTGCCTCCTCTGCACTCCCTACCAGTCTCTTTGTGGTGAAGTTGTTTCTTCTGTCCGTCTGTGGTTCTAAGTCTTCTCTCCCACTAGTGGTCCATTGGTTATTCGGGATGATTTCTCTATAATTTAATTGTAATTCTAGAGTGGTCCTGGGAGGAGGTTAGTGTTGGTAATGACTTTTTATCAATTTACAAGGCTATGTTACTAATCCTTTCCCATAAGGTCAAGGCTGCCCATGTACCTGTTTTACCTTCAACATAGAATTTTTTTCTTTGTAATTGAACAGGTTACTACCTCTTTGTCCTATCCGCTAGCTGGCAGGGCAATTGAAATAACCACAAATGATGGTAGTGGCTGCACCAAAAGTTTCTTATCTTTTAATAATGCCACATGATATTCTCAGAGACTGAAATGATTTTTTTCTATCCTTATGTTACACAGATCACCTTTCAGTAATGGGAAGAAGCAAGTGATCCCTTTAGCTTCCACACTCATGAGTCATCCCCAGTTTGGGAACCCAGAAGAGTCAAGTAGAGGTAGCCCTTCCGGGTGAGCGTGGGTTTTGCTATTGGAAGCATGTGTTTCCATTCCCACCTTCCCTTCTGCTCTTTGCTCTCCAAAGCTCTGGACTAAGAGGAGGTATATAATTTTCAATGTGAACTTTTTAAAATTTTTGCTTTTTCTAGAGATAGTAAGCATACTATTACCAACCTTGAACTAATAATGACATGTTCGGAGACAATATGATGTCATTGAATTTTGTTGCCTGTCATTTTGGTCAGACTGGCCATTTTTGTTGCTAAAGTGGATTCAGTTTTTGTACTTCTTTGTTGTGAGAAAGGAATGCCTGCTTTAATAAAATTATAAAAATACAAAATTAGCGTATATCAACCTAATACCAGTCTCAGTCCAATAGTGAAAGTAGCTTGAATATTGTTTTAGGTATAAAGTCCTGTGCCCCAGTAATTGATAAACAGAACAAAGCAGAGTCAGGGAAACAGTAGTTAAATTGATTTTCATAATCCCTCTTCCATCAGATCGTCTGGAATATATTAAACACTTCTTCCCTCTCCCTCACCATAAAAATCTAAGGGGAAATCAATGTTTTTACAGGAGGGAATCATTCTTATTTGAAGTTGGTGAAACTGAGGGCACACTCAGATTCTTTTCCTTGTTAAAGTAACTCCAGAGATACTTTACTGCATGGTTTAGTCTGGCCAAATAAGAAGAGGATTTGGGACTCAGGTTCAAGAGAAGTATGTGTCATGTACAATATCTGTGTTGGGATATGCTTTGAAAGACTTGGAAAAAAACTTTACACATATTTCAGCATATCACATGTCTTT
This sequence comes from Tonatia bakeri, assembly GCA_004024845.1. Lineage (NCBI taxonomy): Eukaryota > Metazoa > Chordata > Mammalia > Chiroptera > Phyllostomidae > Tonatia > Tonatia bakeri. Next base: position 173,827 of record PVIA01002366.1, on the reverse strand, counting down.
ACATATTATTAACATCTTAAAAAGCTGGACATAAAATGAAATGCGTAGAAGCCAACATTGTGTCACGAGGAGCAGAAAAGAGAAGAAGCAGACATTATAAACTTTCTTATGTGCTTTATAACAAAATTCTTTACAAAATAAACTAGAGTGTGGCTCGGAGCCATAGGTGTAAAATAGATGATAAATTAATTGGAAGGCAGGTGTTTCCATGGTTGTGGGAGAAACAGAGCCAACTGAACATTTCCATAGCATTAAACGAGCAGACGATGGTTATCCTTGCAACAGGCAAGAAAGAGAAATCAGAGCAGAATGCTGGAACATATTCCCCGCTTTCTGAAACAAAACCTGGAGCCATAAATGCTGCAGCTGGAAGAGTTTTGTAGGAGTTTTGATCTTGGTGGGCGAATCCGGCATTAACATCTTTACTCAGACGCACAGCTTGCAGTAAAATCCATGTCCACAAGGTATTTTTCTATTCCCAACTGTGAAGTGTCTGTTCTTTCTTTTTCTTTAAAAAAAAATAAACAAAGACCAAAAATTATTGTATTTGTTAAACTTCAATTTGTCATTTCTTGGAGCAAGTCAAGTTGCAAAACAGAAATTCTCCAGCCACCCTGAATCGCGTTCCGGTGCTGTGGTGCATGATCCCCCACCCTGTTCCCCGCCCCCCGAATCCCGCTCCATCTGGGAGCCGTGTGGGAGGGCAGTCTCTGCTTCCACGGGCAATGGTTTCCTTCGTTCCCACCCAATCACAGATTCCATCGACTGGTTTCCCAACACCTGATTTCAGCAACCCTCTGCCCCCATTCTCACTTCTGAGCAAGGGAAAAGGTCTAACACAGGACTCAGTGTCATTTTATTCCCTGGCCTTCGCCGAAGGACAATTGTGACATCTTTTGCACTCTGCTCCCTACAGAACTGGGACATGTTATGGGATACGTATATACAAATTGAAAAGAAAATGTCATCTGTCTCTTCTAATAGCCACTTGCTTGATTATTAATGGCTCTGTCATATAGTATATTTGATTTCATGATTGAAGTATGCATACACATTTTATATAAAGTATATATTTGAATATATGCATAAAATACTAAAGATGTAAAGAAATATGACAAAATCAAAACAATTGATTTTGTCATATTTTAGAGGTAACTTTAATCTTTGCTTGTATTTTTATTAAGTTAAAACTGCTAGGCAAAGAATAAATAAATGACTCGCGTATCAAACAATTATTTTTTACTCTCCTCCTCACACTGAGTAATCAGCCATGACACTGCCTGGTTATTTGGGTTTGTTTGAATCATATGGCATTGTTGTTTCCTTAGGAAAGAAACAATTTAATGTCAGCCACGTCACACGGGCCAACCTACTGGATTCAAGTTCAATCACCAGGCATTTCTTTCCCTCAGCAAAAAACGTTTAGACCAGGAATCCTGCCCTCCTGTGCTTCCACTGGGGAGACGCATCTTTCCCTCGCTAATTTACCGCATGCCCTTGTTTCTTCTGCAGGGGCCCCATTTCTCTGCTGTCATAACCTTTCTCCCTTTTTTCTGTTGATTTTGGAGAGAGAGAGATGGAGATGGAGACAGAGAGAGAGAGAACCTCCTAGACCCTCCCCAGGCTCTCTGGGGACCCCTGCTGCGGAGAGCGCCTTGTTGGGCTGGGTGCATGGGAGAGTTAGAGACCCCCAGGTCACGGAAGAGGCTGAGGGGGGAGAGAGAAAGAGAGAGAGAGAGAGAAAGACAACAATGATGTGCGATCCTTCCCCATAAAACCGTTCCCAAACCTTCCCGAAGGTTCTCAACTAAAAGAAATGTTTGGGTGTGAGTAGATTGCACAGAAACCAGCGAACAGACTGGGCTTCCTGCGGGATGGGTGTGTGGCCACGGCGCAGAGGCCGGGCCCAAGGAAGCCGGGCCCGAGCTCTCAGGAATTGCACGGGGAGTGTGCCTTGTACAGCCTGTAGAATTCGGGTTTGCCCACATTTAAACACGTCTCCAAGTTCCCTGCTGGACATCTGTGTTTCATTTTGGGGTCCTGTCCAGCATCGTTTGAATTAAGACACAGAGCTGAACCAGGAGTGCGGCCCGATATTGATCTTCGAACTGTGGGGTAGGTTGTGTAGGGAGAGCGGGGATTTGTCGGGTTGACTGAAAACCTTGATGATTTTGGAAATCCCATTTAAATTCAGAACCGAGTTATGGAAACCATTCTGAGACAGGCGGCGCAGGTCTTGGGGAGAGCGCAGTGTTTATTACGGGCTGTCGCAGAGAGAAGCCAGGTACGCACGGAACCCCACACGAGATGGGTGGTAACTGCTGTCAGTGTGAGCGACAGGGGAACACATACAGGACTTCCTGGTATTCGCTGTGGTTTTGTTAGCGGAGAGAAAAGGCATTTTGTGGCAAACTCCTACCAGCAGGAAAAGTCATTGCTTTTCCAGAAATTAAGGTCAGGGAACGGGAAAGAAGCCAGAGAGCTGAGCTCTCCCAGCGCCAGGAGCAAACGTGGTCCTGTAAACACCTCGCCGTGCGCACATGTGGACGGGGCCCAGGGCGGAGCTGTGCAGGGCAGGGGCCCGCTGGGCACTGTCTCCCCAGGTGGTCTCCATCCGGCTCTGCGGGGTGGGGGGACAGGAGGCCCAAGGTTCAGCCTGGGAGTCTCACCCCCTTCTGGGGCTGTGCCAACAGCAGCGCCACATTCCCAGACCCTCCCCAGGCTCTCTGGGGACCCCTGCTTCAGAGAGTGCCCTGTTGGGATAGGTGCATGCGAGAGTTAGAGACCCGCAGGTCACGGAAGAGGCCAAGCCACGAGGGGGTTCCTGCAGGATCCTCGGAGACTGCATTTCACGGAGGCCACGGGAGGAGAGTGGGGGAATTTCGGTGTGGGGAGTGAGGAGGGCCTGCAGTGTGGAAGGGAACCGAGGGCCCTTAATCCCCGGGCTTTGTCATCCTGCCTTGTCCTTCAGGGGAGAACGTGGTAAACGCTGTGACAGTCTGCCAGCCTTTCCCTCCTCACCTTCGCTTCATGAACATGTGACGCGATGAGGAAAAGTAACAGATGAGCAGAGTGCTTGGGGCAGAGGAGCGTCTTTGGATCTGGATCCAGATCCGGATGGAGCTCCTTTGAGCCTGAGGAGCAGAGAGCTTTCTTACTTCTTGGAGGTGGGGAAGGAGAGCCTGGCACTGTGGACCACCCCAGTGATGGAAGGCCACGCGCTCCCACCTGCAGTCTCTCTCCACGGCTGTCTAAATTTGTAGCCAAGGCCATTGGTTCAGGAAATGCTGGAGCATGAGTGGATTTTTGGTGGAAGCCAAGGAGGTGGCTTCGTGTGGAATCATGGGGCCTCGTGGGTGGCAGAGCACGAACCAGAGGGAAGGACCAGGAACCTGGACGGTGCCGGGCGCGCTCGCCGCTCTAATTGGCCCCAGGTGCGACCACGTCTGCGACGGATGTGCAATGTGCGTGTGGTCGCCGAGCCAGCAAAAGGAGTAGAGTCGTCCCGGGACACTTCCTGCCCCAGGGCTGCGGGTTCCCTCAGCAGCAATTCACACGCTGTGCAGCACTTGCAGGCTTTCCGGCACAGGCATTTCCAGTTTGCTGAGCGGTCCCTGTCCCCGAGGTCAAAGGCTCCCTTGTCTCTCTGCTCCCGTAGGAAGTGCACGCCGATGAGGCAAAATTCTTTCAAATAATTCTAACCTTGTCCCTATCAGCTGGATCTAATAAGACCAAAAGTAAAGGGAAGGGGGCTCCCTTGGGAATTCCGTGTGCTACTGCCGCACTCACTGCTGCCTGCACGTCTTCGTTGACTCAGCCTCCTGTCTAAATGCCTTCCCTCCACTGAGTCCACCGAGTCGCAGCCGTCCTCGCAGACCTGGCTGAGGGAGGAGGCGCCTCCTCCTGAGATTTCCTCTGCTCCCTCCAGACCCCACCCACCTCCTTGCCAGCATTGATCCGGTCTCACTAAGTCCATCGCATCCTCCTCGAGGATGAGGCATGTTTCACACTTCTGAAACCTCCACAGTGCCCAGCACAGAGCTGGGGGCTGAGTGGGCTTTGTGTTGGAACACTTTTATTGCCAGCTGTGGACACGTGCGGGCTGTGGATTAAAACTGTAAGCCCCCCAGAAGGCAGGGCCCAGGGTTCACAAGTGTTTTTTTAAATAGCATTTTGTAGCAGGCCATCCTGCTTGGCTTGGGCCCAGCCCCCAGTGGCAAACATTTACTGCAAAGTAACTTCCTAAAAGCCATGCTAAACCTTCCAAGGATGAGGGTAACCGGTTCAGCCACTTTTGCCTTTTCATTTACAAATATCCCTCTTCTGTTATATGATTAGCTGCATTGGGCTCCTTTGTTTTCTGTAAAAGGTAACCACCTAAAGTGAACCTGTGCATAGTAAATGAGGACCATCATGTAATGATACAGGAAAAAGAAATAAAGGCCTGTCATGGCAGAGGCCACGGCTTTTGCTCCCCTTGAGAGAAAAGCCATGCTGTCCCTTTTCCTCCACCGGACTCGGTAGTCCATGTGAGTGTCTCGTTTCATCCATAATGAGGCGGACACTGCAGGCCAGTGTCTGCATCAGCATTTGACTGTATTGAACAATGAGGACCTCGGGAGCAGAGGGAGCCTCGTGGAAAGCCTGCCAGGATGTGTGTGCACTCTGGTTATCCATGGCGGCGCTGCGCTGTAGGCCACTCACAGTGGCCAGGTGGGACAGCAGCGCAATGGTAACGAGTATTACCTCCTGAGAGTGCCACTGGGTTTCCTCTGTGCAAATGTTTTTGTAAGGCTTCCTAAAGGACCCAACATCTTGCCTTTGAATTCATCCTGAATTGAATAATGAGTTTCTATTACTAGAAAAGACGCACGAGTACCGTGTTAAGTGGAAAATCAGCGACCATGGGTCCATAGTGAGACTGGAAATATGGAAGGAAGCCGAGGCTCTTTACTCACTCAGAGGGCTCATACCTTCCTTAAAGCCCGGTGTTGTTATTATTAATAATAAAAAAACTTTGTCAGCTGCTTGGACCCAGTGAGCATTCCAAGACCAACAGAAATGGTTGCAAGGAGCCAAGCCTTCAGGATCCGTGTGACCGCCAAACGCTGCGCGTCTCAGCTTTCAGGAGACAAACCCATCTTCAACATTTATTTATGGGATGAATACCTGGGCCTGAAGACTGGGTCCTGACATTTCCTGTCCCTACTGCGGACTGCTGAGGACTCGTCTTAATCACATTTTCGGTAGTGTTCAAGAACGGCATTCCTCTGACTCCTTTCAAGCAGAAACCACAGACATTTTTTAGTGTAAGCGATCGCCTCAATCTTGGTAACCATTTCCTCTGGGGCATACAGCGGTGCCTCGTTTGCTGGCAGCGTGGGTCCCACAGAGACGGGGGGAGGGTGCGGGTCTCCGCCTGCCCCCAGCCGCCTCTGTGCCATCAGCGCTCTGGAAGATTTGAATGAAGAGCCTTCGTGGACCCCAGATGAAGGGTCCATAAAAGTTGTTTCACCCAGGGAGGCACTGAGAGGAGGGCTGGGAGGGGCAGGGGTGAACTGCCTCGTTGACGCATCCCCCATGAACTCTCTGTGCTCCCTCCGAGAGCTGAGATGGAGCAGTGGAATGATTGAATAAATGCCAAGCAGGGAACTGGCTTAGGAGCCACACACACCGTTTGGGCCTGCGTAACACAGAGGGCTTTTGGAGGCTCAGCGCGAACCTGCTTTGCCCAGGTGTTCCTCTCACGGTGGCCCGGAGCTGCGGAGAATTTCACAGCATGGTCTGTGGGGTTCCCACCCTGGGACCACATCTGCTATGGCTCACCCCCTCTCCCCCCATCCTGGGTGGTGGTCTTGTATTGTTACGTAGGGTCCCTAACAGGATGCACGTAGAAAGATGAAACAAGATCTCCAGGCTTATGCCTGGCTCCTGGGAGTGGGGGTAGCTTTGCTTCTGTTGTTGTATTTCCATCTGTTCAGTGGGCCTTCGGAGGGGCAAATGCACCCACTGAAAACTTGCCACAGCGACTACCAGGTGAAGATTGCCCATGCTTTTCTTTTCAGTTAAAGTGGAAGCAAAATTAAAGAACCCCCACTCCCAAACCCTGGCATTTCAGAGACTGACACCCAGATCAACAGGGCATGTTTCTGCTAACAGGGTGTTCTGGTATCGCTGTTCTTAGAAGGTGGTTTGGGCCTGCGTGTAAGTTAGTCCTCTTGAATACAGAATATCTACTATATCCAATTCTGGCAGTAAGAATAGGAAGTGTCCCTTCCTTTTCTTTAATGGGGTCACTCGATTGCACAGGGGCCATTCAGTGCCCTGCCTTGCACTGGGGCGCGTTGGGGTCCTAGGGGGTCGTCACAGTGTGCGTACTGTCGGCACAACGTGATGAGACTCAGGGCCCCGGACAGTGGACAGTTTTTAAGATTGTGTGATTGGTTTGCTGTGCTTTCTGGGTTGAGGGACTACGGTCCTTATCTCTGCAAAATTAAACATTAAAAACTATCAACAGCCAATAACTTTCCCTCGGTTATCTAGAACTGCTCGCTGAACTACCTGTGTGAGCGCTTTGTAATTTTGAAAACCTATCACCCTAGGGAGGTGACCTGGCCCTGGTGCCAGCCTCTCTGTCCTGGGTCTTCCCACCTCCCCCGCCTCCTCTGCGGTCACTCCCCACATAGCCAGACCCCAGGGCCCTGCCTTCCTGGCCCCGTGGCACCTCACAGGAGTGGCTGATTCTGGGCCTGCAGATTCTTCACAGGTCGGAGACTGCTGTGTCCTGATCTCTGCATCTCTGTGAATCTGAACGTATTCATTACCTCAATGGCTATTCCCCACTTTTTCTTCCGTCACAGGCCTCTGTTTCCTTCTACGCACTCTCTCCTGTTACCGTCCCACCGAGAGGTGCACGTTGTTAATGACTTTAATGCAGTGGTCTTGGACCTGAGCTACACATTGGGATGGCGTGGCATGCTTAACCAGATACTGACAGCCGGTCCCCTCCCCAGGAACTCTGACTTAATTGGTCTGCAGTGTGGCCTGGATGCTGGGCTTTGTAAAAACTCCCTGGGTGATTGTAAGGCCCAGTGCCCAAGTGCCAGTGCCCCAGTGCCCTGCCAACTCCACCCGGGAGTTTCCATGGCCTTGCACGCTCCGCAAATGTGTAGCTGTCTCGTCCGTGCCATGACGTTTGCTTACGGTAGTGATGGTGTTAACTAACGGTTATCGAGCACTTCTTATATGCCAGGCACTAAACACGTTTCAGTTTATTTTACTTTTACAAAAATAACAAGAGATAAGAAATCACATTACTCCCATTTTACAGATAAAGGAGTTTAGGCAGGAGGTCCAGTCAATTGTTTAAAGTCACGTGGCTGGTAAATGACAGAGCCGACATTTATACTGGGGCAAGCTGACTCCAGAGTCCACGCTCCCAGTGATAACATTATGCTGTTGTTTGTGGTAGCTTCTTGGGGTTTGTGGTAGCTTCTTGGGACAATGACTCCTAATTAATAGGGGTTTCCACTTACCAGAAAAACACTGCTAGCCCGTCGCATAGCGTTCTCCCTGTCACCTTCATCTGTACAGCTCTGCACTGAGCAGCATAAGAAAAAGGAAATTTCTGCTGGAGAGAGAACAGGCAGATCAAAGTCATAAAAGTGTATGCCATGGCTATGGACACATCTAATTCAGAGTTTCCAGCTGGCGCACGAATGACCAGTAGCCCCTGCCACTTGCCCTTGTGACAATCAGAAATGCTTCCAGACTTTGCTGAATGTCCCCTTGTGGAGGGCCACCTCTGTGAGCACACAGCTTTCAAGCCAGCGATAGTAATGAAACTTAAAGCGATACGATGTTTTGGTCGATAACGACAACTTTTTCAAAACAAGGATATCATAACTTATTTATTCGAATGAGTGCTTCCATTGAAGTAATCAACTCGGAAGACTATGCTCTTATTCCAACCCCACTGCCATTATTCAAAACATTTTAAAAATTGTCTTCAGATCTTGCAGTGTCATTGTTGAATGTGACCCAGCATGAAGAGTCATGCTTTAGTGTGGGCTTACTCCTGAGAGAGCTCTAAGAGACACTTAGAGTGGAGCCGGGCGAGCAGGGCCTGCTGATGAAGACAGGCTGCGGAGTGGAACTCGAACCACATGGCCTTCTCCGCCGACTCCAAGCTGCCCCGGGTGGCCCCGAATGGAAGGTTCTGACCGAGGTTCTGCTCCGTGGTGCTCTTTATGGGGGTTTATCCAGGAGTTCTCCTCTGAAACACGATGCACTGCAACACTACTGTTTGATGCTTATTTTTGTTTGAAAATAATATTTTCCTAAATATCACATATCACGCATGTACTAAAAATGGTCACGGGAGAGCCAGTCCTAGTTCAAGAGAAAATAGGCTGTTCTTCCCGAAGTGAGTTAGCCTGGGCAGAAGGAGGAGCCGCAGACGGCTGGGAAAAGTTGGGGGAGCGCTCAGGCAGGGGCAGGGGCGGGGGTGGGGAGGGGCATCCATCACAGGTCAGAGACGGGGTGGGGGGCAGGTGCACGGATGACGTTGGAGGGTCTGCGTCTAGGACTGTCAGGCTCTATCCCAGCCACACGTGGGCATTGCCTGGGAAATTTTAAAAAAATGACAGTGGCTTGAGTCCCACCCCGGACCTATTGAATAAGGCTCGGGGGTGTGTGTGGGGGTGGTGCCTTGAGCCTCTGTGTTCTGATTTGAAAATCTTTGCAGGCTGTTGTAACACAGATGTGTGTGAGGGCCAGTTCAAAAAGACGTCCACTTGGTTGGGTGAAGGGAGCTGCGGTCACATTCTCCTAGACTCTTGCAGTGACAGAGGCCCCGCCGAGGTCCCTGCAGGAGAGTGGTCCCCTCTGGCAGGTTTGTGAGTGCCAAGGTGATGACACTGATTTAGCATCGGAGAATCCAAAGGAGGTTCAATAGCTTGTCCAGTTCATCCTGCCCAGTGATTTTCAACCTTCATCCCATGCCACACCAAACTAATTATTAAAATTCATGGCGCAAAAAAATATAGTTTTTGCAAAAAAATAGGTATTGTTTTGATTCACACCAGATGACTATCGTTGTGTGGGCAGTTGTCATTTTCTAATCTGACCATCTAAGAGACCGTCTGAGGGACCATTGAAGGGAGCGCAGTGCCCCTGACCACACAGTCAGGTACTGCCTGTTTTGAAATCCTGGCGGTGCACCTGGTGAAGATGGCCAATCTATCCAGTAAGTGCAAAGCCCAGGCATGATTCCCAAGTCCTCCCGTTTCAATGCAGTGTGTGTGTAGAGATCAAATGAGGGGATGTGGTGCAGAACAGCAGTGGGAGATGGGTCAGGCTGTGGAAGGTGTCTCTCCACGCTGAAAGGGCCTTTGGGGGGCGGAGGGGAGAAGACTGAGACTCGAACACCCACCGGGGGCCAGGCTGTATCATCTGGTGTGGCCTTCTCGCTACCCCAGCAGGGTCTCGGGGGTGCTTGCCAGGGTGCTGAGGCCCGGGGCGTCCATGACTTGCCCAATGTCACACAGACAGGACTGAGACTCAGGCCCACGCCTGGTCTGCCGGCTGCAGGTCTCATGTTCCTTTTACTGCCCCCTTTGGTCCCTTGTCTGAGAGCAGCAACTCTGCACTGAGATAATTCTGACCCTCAGGAAATGCTGCAATGTCTGGAGACCTTTGGTAGAGGCTGGGTGCGCTGCTCGCCAATGCATGGAACAGCCATAAAAAACTTCTCAGCTCAGAGTGGCAACAGTATTGAGCTTGGCAGACTTTGACCTAAAAGCATGGCTTAGCAAAAAAAGATGGAAGTGAAGGACAAGTTAATGGGTAAGGCTTCAGACGTTTACATATAAGCATTCCTTCTTTTTGCACCTTGCTTTATCATGCGTTCCAGGTGCTGGGTTTTTTATAAACTGAAGCTGAGCCCCTCCACCAGGCAGGAGAGGACAGCTGGCAGAGACCTGAGCCGCACGCAGCCCGGGGCCCCCTGCAGGAGGTGAGCTGGGGACGCGGGAGCTCATGCAGACTGAGCGCTGTCTCCTCTCCTTCCGCCCGGGCGTTCCTGGAGGCTGCGGTCTTGCCAACCAGGTCGTGACCTCAGAGCCGACCTTCTCATGTCCCCCACCCTCTGGACTGCTGCCCTGCAAGCCCTCCGTCAAGACCCCCAGTGGCTTCCCCACAGGAACAACTTCAGGGCCTGTTTCTACCCACCCGTTAAGGGGAGGAGGCCTTTTATCCCTCTCCCCACTTTTTTTCTCCTCTCTTCATGGCCCATGGAGTTCTTGGCAGATCTGTGAGACATTTGCTCCAAGTCTCCCTCTTTGGGCCTTTTGTCTGAGGGCGGGGGGCTTGTTCACCAGGTCCCCAGTGGAGACAGCCAAGCCCAGAGGCCACTGTCAGGAGGCCATTTTCTGTCACTTTTCCACCTGGGCTGAATCTGAGCCAGAAGATAAGAGGCAAAACACGTCCCATTATCAGGCCCCTGAGCCATCCACTCCCCTGACTTCTCCCGCGGGTAAGCTTGTCCCAACGCCAGCAGCCCCACAGGCTCTGTTTGTGATGGCTCGGAGCCATAATCCAGGTGCGCTGCTCCAGAGCATTCTTGTAGAGGAGTTTACAGCCGGTATGTTGTTTACCTGCATTTTTGGCCAGTCTCGGTCCTTCGGGAGCCAAGAGCATACAGCCTGGAGTGTCTCTAGCGCCCACCTTACCTGTCTAGAAAGTATGCAGGAACACAGACTCGACACAATGTGTCTGCGGCCTTCAGTGACCTCTTCCCGCCTCGGTCTTGCTTCAGGAAAGTCTGAGAGATGGTGGGAACACCCCTCCCCAGCCACAGCTTGTTGGCAATTGGGTGCCCTCGCGAAGTGCTCTGCGGGCCCTGGCTGGAGACAGGCGCTCCGAAGAAGCAGGGCATGCTGCTCCTGGGGGGCCTGCTTGTCAAACGCTTACTTGCAGGCGGCCCGGACCAGGAAAGGCATAATTCCTGCACCAGCCGTGAATGAGCTCTGTCATGCTACTGGCTGTGGGAAAGGACCTAAAAGTAATCCGGATTTGGGTTTTGGCGTGCTTGGCTTGGGGAGTCACGTTCATTCCCAAACCCTCCTCTCTGGGCCTTCTGTGTCGTTGCTCTCATTCTGGGGCTGGGATGTGTGCTCTGGCCAGCTCTGGGGTCTTCTGTGGGGCTCCGCTCCTGATGCCCCAGGCCTTACAGCTGAGGTCGGCCCGGGGCCTCCAATTCAAAGGTCAGCGGGGCAGGTGCAGGGCCGGGGTATCGAACGGAGACCGTGGCAGAGGGCCTGCTGTCGGGTTCCACCCCTCTTACTGCCGTCGTTGACACGTGGACGTGCCCAGTCTTGTTTCTGTCATCCGTGAAATGGGGGTAGTTTTCTCTGGCTTCTTCGCCCTGCTGCTGGATGAGGGGGACTTAGTCTAGTTCCCCACATCCTGGACAACTCCTGGTGCTTAGTAAGTACAGGTGGCCCTCGAACAACATGGGTTTGGACTGGGTGAGTCCATTTATATGCAGATTTTTTCAGTACATGCTGTAAATGTATTTTTTCTTCCGTATGATTTTCGTAATAACATAAACATTTTTTTCCTCTAGCTTACTTTACGGTGAGAATCCAATATATACATGACATATAAAATGTGAGTTAATAATTGACTATGTTACAGGAAGGGTTCTGGTCAAGATAGGCTACAGTAGTTAAGTTTTCGGGAAGTCAAAAGTTTTACTTGGATTTTTGACTGTGTGGGTCAGCACCCTTAACTCTGCATTGTTCGAGGGTCAACCGTGTGTGTTGAATGAGTAAGTAAACATCAAGTAAAAGTGTCCATTCTAAGTGAATTTAAGGTACTGTTTTGGGGAAGAAGCTGTTACGTGTTGAACTATGAGGTCGTCTGTTTCGGCGCATGTAGGACAAGGTGTAAACGTCTGACAGCATTTCTGCTCGGACTCGCTCCTGGTCCTAGGCGGAGCGACTGTCGGAAGAACACAGGAAAGAGCTGATCACAGATTTTTCGTGTCAGTCGGAGGGACTCTCGAGCATACCACGTGTTTTTCCTTGGCAAGGTGCTAGCAGAAAATGCTCCTTCTTTTCCCTTCTTAAGAGAAGATCACGGTACAGAGTCGTCATCTGGGTTTTCTGCGTCTCATTTCTTAGGGTAGAGGTGGAGAAGAGAGCCAGGTTCAGGAGGTGGGGTCCACCGCACGGTGTGTTCACGGGGACGTGGCAGCGGGGAACACCAGCCTCGGCCCGCGGGGTGGAAAGAGCAAAAGCATCTCTAGGCTATGTCTGTCTCCCGATTCACAGACATGACACACACATGCATATTTGTGCTTTTGCATGCACATGCATGCACACACATACACACATTACCAGGATGGTGGCAGCTCCCTGCACAGTGACCCTCATCGCTGTGGTCAAGTTCAAGTACTTGCTGTGCCTTCGGTTAAGATTCCCTGTTGCACTTGAATGTTGGATGACCGGAGCCTGCCTATGTTTACTCAGGAGTAATTTTCCTTTTTTGGACATTCCTATGATTAAGAACTGAAATGTTAGAATTTCTTCTGCCGTTGGCCATCTGCCTGATCCTTTAGCTAAAACCCCGGTACCCCTGGAGACTCAGCATTCTTAGACTTGAGTAGTTTAGAGAGTCTAGATTTGACGCTTTGGAGTGTCAGGAAGGCACCAGGGCACCTTTACTTCATCCGTAACACCAGGGTCAGCCGGGTTTTTGCAACAAGAAGTGCGTGATATTCATACGAAGGGGCACCCGAGGGCTATAAATAGTCTCATGAAAATTCAGGCCAGATTTTGCCACCAAGTTAGTTGAGATCGAGTCAGGTTTGGCCACCAAAAGAGTTTAAGGAAAAATGTTTCGGTTTTCAAAAACCTTTGGATAGTATTTAGATCATGGAAAAAGGGTTGTAGACTGGTATTTCAAAAACACGATTACTAATTAGCTTCAGTTTTTTTGAATTCCATTAAAAGACAGACCTTGTTTTTTCTCCCAGAGCCCCATGGAGGGAGGGAGGGGCTCTCCCTGAGGTCTTGTCCGCTCGGCAGAGAGCCTGCAGTGTTCTCTGCACTGTCACTCCCAGACCAGCTCCACGTGCTCCTGGTGCAGGCTGCCGGCACGGCTGGGATTCCACTAGAGGGCAGTTGGGCCTTATCTCAGTGGACTTTTCCTTTGACCACCACTCATTTCTGTTGTTATTCAGCACACGCGTGTCCCACTCGACATCGCCCACACGTCTGCATGTCAGTGATTCCCACGCTGGCATTCCCAGCCCCAGCTGCCTTGCTGAGCTCTTTCTTAGTAGCTGCCGTTGGCGGTTTTAAGGATGGCTCAGCATGGACACACTGAAGGCCAGCCTTAGGAGCCCCGCTGCCTGTCCTCCGAGCCCAGCTGTCTCCCTCCTGGGCACCTCATCCCCCGGCAAGGTCACTGACAGCTACTCGCTTCTGTGAGCCTTGGACCCAGGTTCATCCCGGCACTGCCCTTCCTCCATGATTCCTCACCAAATCCTCTCTCTTTTGCGGACAGACATCTCTCATGGTCTGCCTGCATTGCTCTCTCCATGCCTAGCCACCACATTCTTTTCCTTGGCTACAAGCCCTCACCTGGCCTCCCCGCTCTAGGCGCACCTCTGCCCTTCTCCCAAACCTCTCTGCTCTGCCTCACCTGCTGCCAACTCCAGACCCGGCATCAGTTTCCGCCTGGACACTTGTAAGTCCCTCCCCACTCTGAAATATTGCCTTATTTGCATTAAAGTGGAGGGATTGTGCATTGAGGATGAAGGCGGCAAGACACATTTTCCCAAGGGGGTGGTGGGAGATTGTATGTACGAGGCATCTCCATTTGGCACAGTCCCTCAAGCGTGTGCATTTCAGTTGCTATGAGTTGGTCAAGTCACACTGGTCCCCAGACCAGTCTCCCAGTGACACTGTTGGAATACTGGGCCTCTACCCAGTCGTTCCCTTAGGGAAGTCTTCCCCTTGGAGATCGGAACGTCGGGCAGGCACTCATGGCTCTCCGCTTCTTTTCTCCATGCCCTTCCAGAGTCTGTTCTTCTTTCCTTTTCCTCCCTCCCCTCTTCTTTTCTTCTCCCCTTTTGTAAATTAGCTTCTTGTTGCCTGCCTTGCTCATTAGAGTAAAAGTGAGCTTGTTGCCCTGACTGTTGTGGCTTCGCTGGCTGGGTGTGATCCCATAAAGTGAAAAGGCCGCTGGTTGGATTCCCGGTCAGGACACCGGCCTGGGTTGTGGGTTCAATCTATGGTCTGGGTGTGTACAAGAGGCAGCTGATCAGTATTTCTCTCTCACACTGATGTCTCTCCCCCTCTCTTTCTCCTTCCCTACCCCTCTCTCTAAAAAAAGAAAAGAAAAAGTCAGCTTGTTATAGCAACCGGAAATTCTCAATAAGGGGTGGGTGAATGAATGGATAAATGGATAAAAATGCCTCCCCCCTTTTTTCTTAGCTACTGGACTCTCCCAAGGTGGTACCTGAAAGCAGGTTTTACACCTCAGCCATAGGGGATGAGGAGGGAGATGTTTGCATTTTAATAAGGAAGGGAGAGAGACAGAAAGAAGCAAAAATTAGCACAAACTTTTGTCTGCAAACAACCTCAGTCAATATTTACTGAGTAATTGACAAATCTCTGGTGCAGGAACTGGTATGCAGGAGATGTTTAGGGAAACTGAGTCTTTCCAGCGTCTGAAAAGCAATTATTTGAACAGTTCAAGAGGACACCAGAAAGTAAGACAGCAACAACCAGAAGCCATACATAGCACCTCCCCCCAGCTCACCACCCCCACTCATTCTCCTTTCCTGCTTGTTTTTATTGCCTCAAAAATCCATGGGTTCGTTTTTGTGTTAGGTTCAAACCTTCCAGATGTTTGAACAAGTGAAGAATAAGAGATGAAAAAGTTTTTCTACTCTGCTTCCAACCCCTCCCCCCCAAGGAAGCCAGTGCGGAGTCAGGGAGCCTTCCCTGGAGCCCGGGGTGTACTTCCTTGCTCCCTGCGCACAGGACAGCGCAGCGGGAGAGAGGGGCACCACGGCAGAGGGGGCGGTGGGCAGAGGCTGGAGCCTCGACTGGCGGGCAGAGCAGCCAGTGGACACACCACACCCTGGTGGACAGGAGAGGGGAGGGACGCCCTTCGCTCAGACTGGTCCGACCTCCCTTCGAGCACCCTCGGGTGTCAGCCAGCTCTGTTCAGTACAGTGCGCTTCACACACACAGGCAAGCACACCCAAACGGCCAACAAGAAGGCACAGGAAACAGCACCACCACCAACAAAAACCCAACAAACACCTGAAAGACACCCCAGAAACCCAAAGTGGAATCATGTCTTATGTTCTGAACCAGGCTCTTCTCACTAATGACGCACAGAAGTCTTTGGACAGGAGGCAGAAATTTGCTCAGAGATGCCTGGCCAGCCTGGTCCCCGGGAGACTGTCGCAGTCGGCCAGCTCCTGCTACAGCGCGACCACGCGCCACTGAAGGGTGTTAAAAGATGCCGTCGTGTCGGAGGAGATGCCGGGGAATGGGCTGCTCAGGTGCTGGAGTAAAGTGGCATAGAGAAGACATTGCGGCCCGAGGAAGAAGGAGTGTGACAAGAAGTACAACCGCATGGGGCGCTGCGCTGTGGGGAGGAGCCCCGGTGGCTCCATGACACAGGGGACCGAGCTGCTCATTGAGCGCGTCCCCTGGGCCGAGCGGCCGTTTTCCTCTTCAAGTCTGGTAAAAGGCATAGGCTGCACCCCATGCCCGTGATCCACCCAGAAGCGGGGCTGCAGCCCGCACCCCAACATCAGAGACTGAGGCCTGCAGCCCGCCCGGAAGGATGCTGTGGCCCGGAGGCCTCGCTGCGCTGTTTTCTGCAGGGCTTTCACCGTGCTCTTCCCTGGCGGCTACAGGACGATCAGCGGGTGGAGGCGAGAGAGGTGGGACCGTTCGTCGTGATACTGTCAGTGACGACAAAAACATGTGCCCCCAATATAAGTATATGAGCATCAAAAGACAAAAACAAAAGGCAGCAATGAGCACAACAGTATACAAAAAAAGGAATTTACTGACTGGGTTTGAAATGGTCAAGGGCTTCGTCCTGTGGGCGGACTAGCATTTATCTACCATTGCTGTATCAATGAACATCGATGGGCGTGATAAGGGTTTCCTCATTTTCCTCCATTAAAAACCTACTTTATTGAACCCCCTAACTTTGTGCACGTACTGAGTTTCTCTCCTGTGTGCGTTCCTTAAAGTGGGAATGGCTCGATCAAAGAACTTGCACCTTTTATATTTTGATAGATATGGTCAAACGGAATCAATTTATACTGCTTGAGTGTGCTTATTGCCTCATGTCAGGACCTAACATTTATTTATTTAAGATTTTATTTATTTATTTTTAGAGAGGGAAGGGAGGGAGAAAGAGAGAGAGAGAGAGAAACATCAATGTGTGGTTGCTGGGGGCCGTGGCCTGCAACCCAGGCATGTGCCCTGACTGGGAATCGAACCTGCGATGCTTTGGTTTGCAGCCCGTGCTCAATGCACTGAGCTACGCCAGCCAGGGCAGGACCTAATATTTAAATAATTATTTAAATTAAACAATGTCATCTCATGGGTGAAAAATATTTCATTATTGTTTTGGTTTGCAATTTCCCTGATGAATAATGTAGATGAGACTCTTTTTATGTATTTGGTGGATGTATATTTTTTGGTCATCTCTTTAGCCCATTTTGTAAACTTCCATTTTTTAGTCTAGAAGGGCTCTACATCATCCCTTGTTTAATCCACTCAACAAGCGCCTGTCAGGCCCTGGCACCATGTCGGCAGAAAGTGGGTGTTAGGTTTGGGAGAACGCAGCACACACTATACGGGGCCTGCCTGCTCCAGGGGGGGGCGGTTGGCAGGAGGGCAGACTTGCAAGGAAAACAAACGCAATAACGCATTGCGGCTGCCATGTTAGACGCACCACCTCCTCAAGAACCCTGGGTTGTGCGGCGGTTGCTGATCTGCTATCTCAGAGGGAGAAAACTTGAAAAGGGTGTAGCAGTTTCTCTCTCTTGTAGCAAAGCCACAGCATGCTGAAAGTGGCTTACTGTTTTTTTTTAGCTTACTGTTCTATCTTTAAATGTGACTTTTTACATCGTTAAGTCAGGAATGATTGTTTATGCTACTAGTTGTGAAGTCCCTAGAACTAAGAATAAAGACTCTTCAAATTCAGTGTTTCAATAAAGAGTGTCTTTAACCTCCCCGAACGCCCACTGCAGACACCTGGGTGGACATCTGAGCAGGTGGTCACACAGACACGTGGACACAGCTGAGGCAAGGGTGGGATGGGAAGGGACCAGGCAGGATGCTGGTGACCCAGGTGTTCTCTACAAGAAGACAGACATGCAGCTGGCTGAGGAGGTCTCTATTTGCCCAAGCAAAGTGGACAGGACACCTCAGGGCTGCGGTTCAGGACACGCTGCAGAGAGCTGAGCAGGAGGTGCAAGTGCTTCACTCTGCCCAGGGAGAGGGTGCTGTTCGTGCATCTTCATGGGAAACCATCAAGCTCCTCCTATTTGCACAAGAGTCACGGGCAATGGACCCTCTTCCTCACGTGGTAAGCAGAGACGTGGCTCAGACTTCCTCTGGGGAGCACCCAGTGGGTTGCGGCCTACGGGAGAGAGGTGGTCTCATTTTTTCTCAAGCCCAATCCAGTGAGACGGATTGGAAAGCTGGCGTGGAGTGGGCAGGACCGTGGTCTGGTCTGCCGGGCTGGGCACGCTACCTCCCTCTGGGCTCTGTACCCGTGGCACTCAGTACGGTCCCTCAAAGGGCTCATGTCAGAAACAGTCACCACAAGATATGAGAGGACACGCAATCGCTTGTAAATTGTGAGACAGGATCGCAGTGACACAGTATTTTCTGTAAAAACACAAGTCCCCGCATGAACGTGGAATGTCGGCTCTAGGGTGGGTTTGGAGGCCGCAGTCTGGTTGGGGGAGAGCTGGCCCCGGAGCTGGGTTTGCAGAGTGAAGCCCTGGTTTCAGCTGGGATGGTGTGTGGGCTGTAGGTATGGCCTTAGCGTAGACAGAGGGCCACTACCCTGCCACACGCACCCTCAGAGACCTCCCAGCCCCACCCCTGAACTTCACAAACATTTTGTCAGCAGACATGGAAAACAGAGAGACCCTGACCGCTGTCTGTGGAGGGATCCACCGTAACCAAGTCAGTGGGGCATGGGGTGCTGGGTCGGGGAGGCACTGAGGGGGGCATGGGAGCCCAGGCTTGTGTTTTCCCTTTCCGGAGGATTCTGGAGGGGGCCGTTGGAGGGACACGGCCCCTCAGACACCCGGTCCTCCACCGGGCCGGAGGGCCCCGTACCTGAGCCTGCGGAGGCCTGCCCTCCCTCTGATTTCAGTTTCTGTGTGGTTGGGGGGGCACAGGAGCTCAGAGGGGGCTCTTGTTGTTCCTCCTCCACCTGGCCCCAGACCCCCTCGCCGGGGAAGGCATTTTTCTCACATTCCTCTGAGTTCAGAGAGCTCACCGAGCCACAGACACTCGGTATTTGTTCTCCAATGTGACTTCATTATACGCCACACCAGGGCACATTTGTTTTCACGGCGTTTAATTAGATCTCCCGGAAATGGAAAAGCCATTTGCTCTTTTATGGATTTACTATCAGTCCGAAACCCGAGAGTCTCTCCAATATTTTAATACAAACCAGTCACATGGATTTAAATTAAAAGAATGTGTTCGAGGTAGGAACAACACTGATAAAAGTGGCTTTGATATCGGCGGCTGGAGCCCCGCCTCCCAGGATGGCATGGTGTGGTGAAAGCCGGGGAGACTCGGTGTCGCAGGGGGACTTTTCGCTCTGGAAGCGGTGCACACGGTTTGTTGTGCCCTTGGCAGGACAACAACGGCAACAAGAGAAACCACGTGGTTGTTTTTCACTTCGCAAAGCATTCTTTGCAGAGGCCTGTCTGGTTGTTCTTGGATGGCTCGTGGGGACTGACACCGCATCCATCTTTCGACAGTTCCCCGCCAGGTCCAAGTGGCCATGGTCCATCCCAGGGACGGCCGAGGCCCATGATGCCTCCCCACGGTTCCGGGCGTCACTCGTCTGTGACGGGGTGTGCTCATTGGGACTGTAGCTGACTGAAGACGGTCAGTCACTGGATCTAGAACCTCACAGGGTGACGGCAGCCTTTGTTTCTACTGTGTGTTTGGCAGTGGTACCAAGTACACGCCTGGCACACAGTAGGTGCTGACTGAAGGTTCCGAGACAGAAGTATCTCCCTGTTATCTGCAAATCTACTGTGAGGAAATTCTTGTGTAGGTGTCTGCATCAGGCCCTTCTCCTAAAACGTGGCCCCGAATTCTGCTCTGCTGCCAGTGGAGCTGGGTAATTCCTCATTGCGGGGGGTTCTGTTGTCCTTTGTGGGGGCGTTAGCAGCATCCCTGGCCTGTCACCACAGGTGCCAGTAGTCCCCCCCAGCTCCACCCACGTTGTGGAAACCAAACGGGTCTCCAGACTGACAAACGTCCCCTGGGGGGCGGAAGTCACTCCCAGTTGAGAATCACTGCCCTAAACTAAACGAGGTGGCGTGGAGCAGACCTGGCTTCAGGTGTGACTCACGTCGGCAGCAGGGAATGATGTGGTGAGACCGCAGCACCCTGGAAATGCTCTTGGGACCAGTAATACCTTCCCTGCCCACAGTGTCGCCCGGGAGGGCCCACCGTGGATGTTTTGGCTGGGACGCGTGCAGAAAGTTGAGGGCAGCTGCCTGAACACTCAGCCAAGGAAGTGGTTCATTCTGGGTTTAATGGGAAGGACAGCCGGGCAGGAGTCGGGCTGTCCCCTGTAAATGCAGGTGTCCAGGAGATAATGTGGTGTGACAGGGGAAGAGGTTGGGGGGTGGGTGGGATGCTGGGGCCTGCACCCCGGTTCCCGCTCACCTGCTGACCAGCCTGCCTCACAGGGGAACGCTCTTCCCTTGGCTGATAACCAGGGGCTGAACTACGTGACCCGTAAGGTTCCCGCCACCCCTCAGGCACGAAGGAATTATAGATTTGTGCACTTAGCTGATGAATAGTCTGTTATTCCTATTTGTACAGAGGAGGAGCTGGACTTGGAAGGGATGCAGGGAGGGAAGGAGGGAGGCGCAGGTTCGGGGTGTGGGAAGGTAGGTCGAAGGTTTGGGGGGACGGAGTCTAAGATGTGGGTAATGAAGTCTGTGCTAAAGCGACTTGGGGACATACAAGGACCCACAGGCCGTGCGGTTCTGCTCTTGAGTGTGTCTGTGCGTGCACGCGTACGTGTGCAGGTGGCGGTGGGGGTGCCGAGTGGGCCACAGCTAACAAGCTAGCCGGCTTCCCCGTGGCTCCTTGGGGGACGGGGTCGACTCGGAGGACAGTGTCTCTTGCCAAATATGAAAACCACCATCAGAGGTTCCTGACGGTGCCGGGAACTCGCGGACCGCATGGGAGCTGTCACCGCGGCCTGCAGAGGCCTCAGCTGCAGGACGGTGTTGTGCAGATGTGTGCACCCGCAGGGTCCCCCCGCCTTCTGTCCTGTGGGAACCAGGGTCACGAGTGCTCGGCCGGAGAAGGCAAAGTGGCCGGAGAGATTCCGATACCCGCAGCACGGAGAGCAGGCTGGGGCAGAGCTGGCTGGGACGGAGCACTGGGCGCGTCTCGGAGCCACCTCGGGTTGGATAAAAGAGCTGACTGATCTCTCGGAGCAGTCTCTGCCTTCCTTTCTAAACACGATGTGTATTTGAAAGGAAATTCAATCCATATGTTTTTGATTAATTTTACTTAAATCATCAAAATATTATTTCTCAAGAGTTGTTTGATGTGTAAGAACTATTTAAGCCCTTTGAATAATTTTAAAAATATGTATATTTTTTCTCTTTATGACAGGAAATCACTTTTTAAAGAGTTTAAGTGGGTTTGGACACAAATGAGATTCAGACTTGAAGGCCTGACCCGGTAAGATTAGGGGAAGCGTGGAACTTGCCAGGCCAGCGGAGACGCTCCCTCTCCTCCCCCGAAGCCTGCACCTCCGGAGAGCCCGGTGTCAGCAGAAATGCTGGGGTGTTGTCCAAGAAAGCTGAGTGTTTTCGCTGCAGTTTCCTCCTAGCCACAGGGTTCACAACCTCAGTGAACACCGACCCCATCTCTCTCCTTGGCCTTGGCCTTCGTGTTGGGGAAGTTGTGACCTTTTTTCCCCTTTTCGGTGTTTGGGCCTCTTGGTTTTCATTCCCGACCCCCTTGCAGGCCCTGTCCCCGCAGCTTAGACCACAGCATCCGCCATCCAGCTGCCCCCTCCCCCCACGTCGAGGTGCTTCGGGCACTGGATCTATGTGTTACTGCCTTTGATTCCTCACCCTGTCCCTGCTAAACTGTCGCTAACATCACCATCCTTCCACTGGTTCCAGAAGCCCGCGGGTCTGTAACCTGCATTCAGTGCTTCTCTGCATTCACCGACCCCAGTGCGCTGCCGCTGACCACGGACAGCCTCCTCTCAGAGCAGCCTTGTGGGGAAACACAACACGTGTGCTGAGCTGCCCTTCCCCCATCCTCCTACTCCTTTGGCAGGGCTCACCCAAGTCTGCCCCTTCCTGATGGCCCTTCCTAGGCTCTCCCTCCCTCCTGGGAGCCTCTACTGCCCTCCCTTATGATACCATCTGTCCGTCTGTCCGTCTCTCCAAGGCCGTGTCTGCTCCCACTGCTGCCTGGAGTGCTCGCACTGACATATGGCTACGTCTCTCCTCCTACTCTGGACTGCAGACTCGGTTCCACAGCTCTGGTGTCTTTGGACGGTTCTCTCTGGAGAATGCAAGGGAACTACCATTTCTTAGGCTCCGCCCCAGAGCTGCTGAACCAGACATTCCAGGTGTGGGGCCCAGCACTCTGTATTTTGACAAGCATGTGACTCAGAAGTATGCTCCCAGTGGAGAACCTCCGTTGTGCAGCAGAAGACAAGGCCCAGATTTCTTTGTAACGTCCGCAGGGCCGGGAAGGAGCCAGAGTGTGGGAGTTATTACAACTTTAGGTAACCCGACATTTAAGACAAGTGCTTGATGGTATGCAAAGGAGAGAGTGGGACACTTTCAAAGTTTGTTATGAAATTTCAAGAAATAAATAGCCACCGTTTCTTGCTGATTGCCTGGAAGATTAAAATTTGCCAGTTTGTTAATAATCCTCTTAGGGAGAATTTCTTCATTTTTCCTTTTTCTTTTCTTAAGGATTTTAGTGTAATTAGAATAATCAGATGATAGAATTCAGCACATTATGTTTCCAGCTTTCTTGAAGTGCTAAATTTGTAGTTTATAGATGATTTTTTTCTTTGGAGGTTGTGGGCTTGGTGGCCATATGTGAGCATGGAGAATCATTTCCTTTTTTTATTTTTCATTCAAATCCTTTATTACAGCTTAGAACTCTCATGCAGAGATGAATGTTGCTGCAGAAGGAGAAAAATGGTGATATATGGAAAAAGCAACCCTTTGTATAAATCTATATACCAATAGGGGAAAGTAAATTTAAAATATTGTTTTTGGGAGGTAAAGAGAGTAAAAGAGGGATAAATGGTGATGGAAGGAGACTTGGCTTGGGGTGGTGACCACACAATACAGTGTACAGATGGTGTGTTATAGAATTAGACCCCTGAAACCTATATAATTTTATTGACCAATGTCACCCCCATACAGTCAATAAAAACTTAAAAAATACACAAAAAACTGTCCTACCAGGAGCTAACATTAAAAAAAAGACGCATTCTTGTTTTTCAAGCAATGTAAACACTGTCTTCTCCACCCTCTTTCAATCAGAGTCTGCACATGGCCACAGCCTACAGGCTTACGTGCCGAGGGAGGCCCTCACCCAGTCATATTCTTTCTGTCCTCCTCAAGAAAGCACCACCGGCAGTGATGGGTCCTCTGAGGCCCCCGGTCTGGCGGGCCTGCCCACTGGGCAAGCCCACAGCTGCCCGGCGCGAGGCTGGCAGCCCCGTGTACGTGAGCCGGGGCGGGTGGCGGGGAGCCCCAGGTCTGCCTGAATTGCCTTTGGCAACAACTGATGTGCCGGGGTTTTGGTGTGTGGCAGTAATAGATTTGTCCGTGTCACGCTGGAGCAAAAGCCGGTGCTTTGGAGTCAGACGAACCTGGATTGGAAGCCCAGCTCTCCCTCCTGAGAAAGGCACTCGCCTGCTCTTTCTGCTTCCTTTAGAAGGAGACTCCCCGTATGCGCCCGGCAGGGTTGCGGAAGGAGGCACTCGGCTCCTGTGTGCGGGCTGCACAGCCCTGGTCCGACGCTCAGTGGATGGAGCTACTACTGTTAGTCTCTGACACTTGCTGTTCATAATTCTTTTATTTTTCATCTCAAAGGCATAACTCAGATGAAGTCATCACCCTGCCTGGCTCTTCACATTCCAGAGAGCCGGGCTTCTCATTGTGCTCTAGTCGTGACTCGTTGCACTGATTTAAAGTGTGCTGGACACTTTTGTTTCCTGTCTGCGCTTTCTCGGCCCTTCTTTATCTGAAGCTGTGCCTCTTCGGTGTTTAGGATGCCGGTGGGTAACTTGATCGGTTCTGTCATTTACTTGGGGGTCAAGTCCACCAGGACCTCCCCTCTCTCACTGGGCGGTCCTCACTGCATGCTGGCTGCAGCCAGGCTCTGAGGGTGCCCCCGCACGCCCAGCGGTCAGGACACGGCTGCCGGGCTTTCAGCCCGCAGTCAGAAAGCTGGAGTGAAGCCTGCGATGGGAGGTGCTCTGTCCAAGCATCCCTCCAGGCTTGAACCCAGGAGTTGTGGAAGCAGGGCTTTGCCTGCTGGTGAGATTTCCCAGGAGTCAGTGTGAGGACGTGGCCCTTGTCTGTCTTCAGTGGGCCCACGCGTCCCCCACAAGGGCTGGGGCTGAGTCAAGGCCTCTACTCTTTGACCCTTGGTGAGGGCGGGCTGAGCAGGAAGGGGCTGTTCCCCCGCAGTGTTCTCTGCCCACGCCCATGGGAACCAGCTGCCACCCCGAAGCTGTGCCACCAGGAGAAGAGCTGGGACCTAGGAGGAGAAATGCTGTAGTGGCTTGCTGTTGTTGGGGGCGGTGCCCGCAGCCAGGGTATGGAGTGTGGGCCCTCTGGCCCTGTGGGGATCTCTGAGTCAGCCCCGAGTGTCCTCACTTGGTGTCACTGATGCTCTGGTGCTGTTACCACCACTTTGTAATGCTAAGACCTCATGGACGTGACCCCCAAAACTGGGCCACCAAAGACCCTGAGGTTGCAGCCTTACTGTTCAATTAGCCATTCTGGGGACAGCCAGACACCCCCTGGCATGGCACAGACTCTCAGAGGTGAGGTAGAGAGTTCCCCATGGTGGGGACCCGAGGCCTCCAGCCACCCGGGTGCCAGCGTTCCTGGCATCTGCGTGAACAGACTCTCTAGGCCTCCGGACCTGTAGGCCCCAGCTGTCGTCCCAACTCCCACCCACCGCCAACCTGGAAGCTGGCTCTCCTGCCTAAACCGCATTGAAATGCCTGGTCCCCAGAACCGGTGTGGCTCAGTCAGTACAGACTGTCTTACACCACTAAAGTTTGGGGTGATTGGTTAAACAGCAATAGACAAATAGGACAGGCCCAGCCTAGGGTGCTGGACTCCTGGAAGAAAAGGGTGAAATTGAGGGAGGAGCCATCGAAAAGGAAGGTCACCCAGATCAAAGACCAACAGACCTTGTAAAGGGTGGGGGAGGGGGTTTGGGAGAGGGAGAAGATGAGGTTAACGCCCCACTCCCAGAGCACCTGGAAGCCATGAAAAGTCAGAGAGATGAGTATGGCTGTGGGAAGGACTCCTGAATGTGAGCACGTGGCAATGGACCTCTTGACACGATGTGCAGTGTTGTGAACTGATTTTTACTCAGCCAACCCTTGGACTTCATCACACAGTAAGATCATAGAAATATCGGTAAAGGAAGTCTTTGGAGGTCCTTCAGACATCACCCCCCTGCACAGGAGGAGTCTCGTTAAAGCCACCGACGTCTAGCTCACCCTTTAAAAGTCAGCATGCTGGGGAAACCGACTGTTTCCAGGGCTTGGCAAAAGGTTTCACATTCATTCAAACAATTAAACAATTAAAATGATCTCTAACTATATTAAACTATGAGTTACTTTTGGACTTCCAGGAAGGAGTTAAGTGACAGATGAGCAATTAGGTAACAAGTTTTTGTGTCAGAAATTAAGAAAAATTCCTTTAAATGAATTGCTTTCTTTCTACAGAGTTTTATAGCCGCCAGTGTTCCATGTGCTGTGAGCTGGGGAGGAGGACACATTTCTCTGGAAGGGGCAAGGCCGGAAATCAGCAATGATTCATACCACGTTTTCACATGCTTCTCTGACTTCTAAGTACAAATCTGGGTCCACTTGAACAACAAAAACATTGAAAGATGGTGTTTTAAACTTCGTCTTTTTGTTAATCATGTATCTGGTCTTGTAAATAGCACACGCAAGCACATCCCTGTTACGTCAATTGGAATACAGTGATTAACTAGCTGTTTAACCAGGAGACAACAGCATCTTGCAATTTTATGTGTGTTTCTTAAACAGCTATGTGTTTTCTCTTGATTTAATTTGATTTAGGCAACTATTGTAAATTTTAGAATTTTTTTAATTGACTTAAAGTTTTAACAATCCTTGTTTATCTCCCTTTACATTTAGCAGCAATTTTTAAGACTTTGAAGATCGTTTTCTAGGCCACGATGTCTTTTGAAAGAAGGGCACATTTATTTGAAAGAAACACACTTCGTTATTTCTAATTCCCTTTGATGTCCCGGAAAATGGTTTTACTTTAGCGCTCCCTGCAATCCGACTCCCCTGCCCCTTCGTTTCTGTTGGGATGAGGCCATTCTGAGGTTGCGGGGCTTTTGCGATGGAAATGACTGTGACCGAAACATTGACTAAAGAGAAGCATCAGTGGCACTGCTGACTGAGCACTGGAGAATACTCGAGTCCTTCCTTTCCAGGGAGAAAAATGCCACTCAACATGTCCCTCATTAATTTGGGTGACTGAAGCAGAGTGTGTGCATGTGGCCGTGAGCCAACATGGAGGCCATCCCTAAGGAGAGTGAGGGAGTTCCACGGAGCTGAACCAGGTAAATGGGGGAGTGTGTGAACACAGCACCTCACTCAGTGGTTGTCGCCCTGGCCTTAGACCTGGAGTCAGAGAGCCTTTCCTCTAAGGAACCAGAGAGTAAGTATTTCAAGTATTGGGGCACTGATGTCTCCTTTGTACCTGCTGAAACTGGCCATTGTTACAGAGAGCTGCTCTAGACCACAGGGAAATGCGTGGCTGTGGCTATGGTCAATAAAACTGTCTCTAAACTGGCTGCAGCCCAGATCTGGCCAGTGGACTGTAGTTTGCCAAGTCTTATTCCATTGTCTATAGTTTTTTGTATTTGCTTGTTTGCAGATCAGTGCATTGCGTAGTGTTGAAGGAGCTTACGAGACTGGTGAAAGTGCCCGGTGGGTTCAAGAGCCCTGGACCGGCCGAGACTGTGTGGGGGGTGGGGGTAGCAATGGCGTCAGCTAATACTAGATTGAGTTCACCCATCAAGGCACCAGAGACTCCCTGAGCAGCAAAACTGGTGTCCGTGGCCACTGCTCTTCACTTCAGTGACGCCCTTTGTGTGGGTGTCAGTGACAGCCCTCCAGGTCCGGGGCCAGCAAATCTCCCAGGGGTCATTCTCATTTGTCCCCATGCCCCCCTCTTTTCAATGCCTTAGGATGCTTTGAGGTGCCATGAGATAGAAAGGGGGGCCCCAGACTCCTCGAGGGTGGTGCTCAGGAAGGGAAATCTGCCTGTATCGGGAAGTGAGTGAACAGCCCTAACTGACCCCGCCCCCCACAGGTAGAGCTGGAATAAAATACACCCTCCATGCACATATGCATCCCTTGGCCCTATAACACTACTTGTAAGAATCTATCTTAAGAAAAATTGTGGAGAGGCTGCTAAAGATTTATATGTAATATTTGAATATAGCTTCATTTATTAAACCAAAAATTGCAAAGAAGTGAAATAACCAACAGCAGGAGAGTAAGTAAATGCTTTATGCTACATAGGAAATTAAATAAAATAGTGTCTTTTAGAACCTTTTTTGAAGACAACATTAAGATAGGCAAATGCCCAGTCCACAGCTGACCCTTGAATGATGTGCATTTCGGGGTGCTGACCTCTGTGCTGTGTAACACCCTCCCATAGCTACAGCTGCCCTCACCCCCGCAACCCCACATTTGTCAGTTCTCAGTCTTGGGGGAGCTCTTCTTACTGACAGGATTAACCAAGAGCCATAGTTCAAGGGGATTCTGGGAAGTGTATTTCTGGGCATCTCCCCTGTGATGGTAAGAACACAGAAGGAGGAAGCCCAGGTGCGGATGGCTAACACACCCCTGACGGCTGCACTGTGGTGCCTGTGGCCCGTTTCCAGGGTGGTGGTCGGCAGACAGACAGGCAAGCCACGCTGCCGATAGGTAATTATACTATCATTTGTTTAAAAATCTCCCTAAAATCAAAGTTATGGATAGGAAAACTGGTATGTGAATGCAAAGGAAAAAAGACAAAATCACCAACCTGAAAATAAAACATGCCAGGGATAGACAGGAGTGGGATTTGGCAGGACCGAGGGAGGCTTGCACTGCATCTACGTTATCTGAAACGTCTGAAACACAGGGCGGGGTGAAGGTAGGGTTGCCGTTGTTCGTTTGGGAAATAATACAATAGTTAATACTAGTACAGGAATAAACTGTGTTTCTCCGACCTGTCCCTGGAAACCTGCTTGGCCCCACCCTGCGTGCATTCTCATGGAGCTGCCCAGGGATGACAGGCACCTTAACGTGCAGGTGAGGAGAGTTTCCCTGCTGAGGGGTTCTGGGCAGCTCTGCTAGCGGTGAGTGGCGGGAAGCCTGAGCTCTAGCCTGATTTCTGACTCCATGGCATGACTTTGGATAAGTAATTTTTTGTCCCCTTTCTTTTCCCAGGTGTGAAACAAAGGGGTGGGGTTATGATCTCTGAGATCCCTCTCAGCACGATAGCCTGCCCTGTAGGGTCTGTCGGAAAGAAATGGGAGGTGAAGATGTGGGCATGCTGGTCTCTGCGAAGCGGAGGGACTGCCCGAGGCCACTGGGATTCAGAAAATGAAATCCAGTGCTTCATTGCCTGGCAGTGAAAGGCAACTTGTACATACCTCAGACCTTTCTGGAAGCTTCACTCTCTCATGTGTCTATGAGACACTTGAGGTTACACAAATTCATCCTTATACAGGGTTATTTTTAGGTGGTTTGCAACAAAATTGCTCTATGGGTTGTTTTTCAAGGGTGTCCTTTCTGATTGTTTGGGTCTATTCTGAGTGGGCTGTTGACTGTTAACCTTAGCTATCTGTCACTCTCATTATACCCAAACAGAGGAGTCCTTTCCTACCTCCCTTAGGAGGGGCCCCATGTGAAGTCCTGGAGTTTCATCATTTTCTGCTACTCAAGGATCAAATTTTGCAAACAACTTATGTCAGAGCTGAGGATCTATGCTTTCAGGGTCTGAAAGACTGAAAGTGAAGGTGAACAGCCTTTGAGTAAAAGTGAAACTAGACATTTTATTTACACAGTCCAAGAGAATAAATACATAAGGACCAAATAGCCTATCAGTTAAAGATAGTCTATTAGCAAAATTAGATGTAATGAATTATGTTTTCTGTTATTTGTTGTAGCAATAATGTACTTGCACATTTCTTGGATAGTGTTATTAACTCCTGACATTTATTAGAAATAATTTATGTCCTCAAGACTGCACGGTATGCAACAGTCTTTTACAGATACTGCTCTAAAAAATTCCAAGAAAAATACTTAGAAAGAATGATAACAGGCGTAAGGACCAAGAAAGAATGGGAAAAGTCAATGTTGTTAAGATGTTAATTCTTCCCAAATTGATTTACAAAGCCAACTCCAGCCCAGTCAAAATATCAGCAGGCTATTATTATTATTATTATTATTATTTTTGGATAAACTGATTCTGAACTTTATGTAGAAATGTGAAAGATCCAGAAAAATGAAAACTATTTTGAACAAGAACAAAATTCGTAGACTTACACTACCTAATTCCTTATGGTAAAGCTCTAGTAGCCAAGAGAGCGTAGTACGTGCAAAGACTGATGAGCACACTGATGGAGCAGAAAGCTCACAGGTAGACTCACACGTGTGTGGCCAAGTGATGCTCAGAAAAGGCATCGAAGCAATCCGGTGGGGAAAGGGTGATCTTTCCCACAAATAGCACTGAAGTGGTTGGAAAGCTGTGTACAGAGAAATAAATCTCCAATCCTCCCTCACTTCATGTGCAAAAATTAACCCAAAATGGATCATAGACCTAAATATAAGAGCCAGAACTGTAATGTTGCTCAAGAAAACACCTGGGAAAACATCTCACGCAACATTTCAGATGGACCTTCTTTAGCTCCGTCTCCTCGGCGCCCAGCCACTGCCGGGACCCAGTCTAGACTCGCTGTCTGTGTTTCACAGCCCAGTCTGGTCTGTTCCCACATGGCAGGGCTTTGCTCTTTCCACACTGTGCTGGTGGAAGACAGGGTGCTCCCAATGCTTCACCCCTCGGGGGCCAGAGCCCCTGCTGCTCTCCCCTTGGGGAGTGCCCTCTGCTCCTCTGAGCTGAGAGAAGGGGGTTCCCCGTCTTGGCCGCTGGCTCGGTGACTGTTCAGCTCCCAGCCGGTCCTGCTCTAGATTGGGCCCAAGGATCACTGCTCTCTGGCCACCCAGGCTGTGACCCTGGGAAGACACAGCAAGTCAGAGGGCTGAGGTTCACGGGGGACAAGGGGTGGCTCAGCCCCAGGGAAGCGTTGTTCCACAGGGAGATAGTGAAGGACACTTAGATCACCATAACCAAGTAAACTATTTATTTTTTAAAGCATGCACAGGAAGGATGTGATGCTATTTTTACAAGAAGGGCAGGCTTTCTTCATTTCCTGGTCCCTGAACTAAGAGGTCTCTATTTCGCTCATGACTTAGGAAGAGATACTGAAACCAAGAACTCACCAGTCTTGCCATTGTGCCACCCACTTTCTGGGCACTAGCACCGTCCATTAACCCTTCGGCCGACCTTGCCCCCGGTGGAAGCAGCACCGGAGCTGGGTCCTCGTGGGAACTGCCTTCATTTAGCAGCCAGAGTCCTGCTCTCAACAGGAATGTATTCTTGTCAGAAGAAAAGTGTGGAGGTCGAAGGCGCTCTCTGCAGTCAGAGAGGTGTAAAGCACACACTTCACACCTCCAGATACTTCATACCTTCACTCTCTTGGAACCCTAAACTGCAGTCCGTGGTTTCTTGGGTGGTGCAGGCCAAGGTCAGCTCCTACCTGTGTTTTGCCTGGGGTCACCCTGCCTGAGCTATTGCTAGTGCTAAGCTCTGGAAACCCCAAGCCAGCACACCCAGTGGACAGCTACAGACCATGTCGGAGCACCACCACCCTGTGCCTGGACAGCTGATCCTCCATGGAGGACAGAGGTTGGTGGTCAGGGGTCAAAGCCAGTCCTTGCAGTTGACTGGCCTGGTAAATACTACCCATTGATCTGCCAACAGCAACCACCTTACAACTATAAGAGGTGGATGTACTCAGCTCCCATGAGGGGCACACCTTGAGTACCCAGCTTGGGTGATAGGGGACGTAGTGCCACTGGACCTTATAGGACACTTACTGCACTAGGCAACACTACCAATACAGGAAGCCAAGGTCATTATACCTAATACATAGAAACAAACACAGGGAGGCTGCCAAAATGAGGAGACAAAGACATATGGCCCAAATGAAAGAACAGATCAAAACTCCAGAAAAAGAGCTAAATGAAATGGAGATAAGCAATCTATCAGACACAGAGTTCAAAACACTGGTTATAAGGGTGCTCAAGGAACTTACTGAGGACCTCAGCAACATAAAGAAAAATCCAGTCAGAAGTGCAGGATACACTGATTGAAATAAACAATAGTTTTACAGGGAGACAACAGTAAAATGGTTGAAGCCAAGAATCAGATCAATGACTTTGAAAATAAGGAAGCAAAAAACAACCCATCGGAGCAAGAAGAAAAATGAATCCAGAGAATTGAGGACAGTATAAGCAGCCTCTGGGACAACTTCAAGGGGTCCAACATTCTCATCAGAGGGGTGCCAGAAGGAGAAGACAAAGAGCAAGGAATCGGAAACCCATTTGAAAAAATAATGAAAGACTTCCTGAATCTTGTGAAGGAAATAGACATGCAAATCAGGAAGCACAGAGAGTCCCAAACAAGATAGATGCAAAGAGGCCCACTCCAAGACACATCACAACTAAAATCCACAAGTTGAAGATAAAGAGTGAATCTTAAAAGCAGCAAGAGAAAAGCAGAGAGTTACTTATAGGGGAGTTCCCATAAGACTGTTGGCTGATTTCTCAAACAAACAAACAAACAAACAAAAACACACACAACAACTTTGCAGTCTAGAAGGGATGGGCAATAAATATTCAAACTCATGAAAAGCAGGGACCTACAGCCAAAATTGCTCTATCCAGCAGAGATATTTAGAATCAAGTGGCAGATAAAGAGCTTCCCAGACAAGAAAAAACTAAAGGAGTTCATCATCACCAAACCATTATTATATGAAATGTTAAAGGGACTTATTTAAGAAAAAGAAGAAGGTCAAATTATGATCAATAAAATGGCAAAAAATAAAAATCTATCAACAATTAAATTTAAAAAATAAACTAAGCAACAAGAAGAACAGAGACATAATCACGAATACCGAGAGCGTTTCGATGGTTGTCAGATGGGAGGGGATGTAAGGGACAATGGGTGAAGAGCTGAAGGGATTAGAAGTACAAATTTGTAGTTAGAGAATAGCTGTGGGGATGTACAGTATGGTACAGGAAATGGAGCAGCCAAAGAACCTATATGAATGACGGGTGCATGCGTGGTCATGAATAATGGTGGGGGGTTGCCTGAGGGAGTGGGGGGTGCTGGGTTAAGGGGGGCAAAGGGAAGAAGAAAACTCAGGACAACTGTAATAGCATAATCAATAAAATGTAATTTAAAAAAATCTAGCATCCAAAGAGGTCTATGTTAACCATTCCTCAAATTTATTTGGGATGCCCTCAATTGGCAGGGAGAATTTTTAAAAACTGTGTCAGGCTGGAAGGATTTTGCCATTTACTTTCTGATATAAACAGATTTATCCAGCACTTACCGACAACTTGACCTACATTCTGCATGATAAAACAAAAATTTTCAGTGAGAAACAGAAACCAAGAGTGCTGGATGTAAACTCAGAAACCTTGAAGAGAGGGGCGTTCACAGGTGCTTCGTTCTGTTTACCGTCTGAAAATGGTTGTGGCACCGGTGAGGGTTCTAGGAATTTTCTTTTACTTTATTTCAGCCCACATTTCAAATGTTCCAAATAAACCCATGTGGTTTACTTCTGCGATGTTTACAGAGCACAGTTAAACAGTGTTCAATGCCTAGGGTTAACCTGAGGCTATTGCGCGTTTCACTGAAGCAGACCGCAGTCTCCCAAGTAGGCTGGGCAGGAGGTGCATCTGTCCCATGCTCTTGTTAACTCAGAGTCAGTTCTGGGAACCCTCCTGGAGCTCCAGCCCTCAGTTCAGCGCTAACCACATGAAGTGAATGATATTTATTGTCTTCTCATCTTTCGTTTTTGGGAGGAGGACAGATACTGTCAGATACTTTGAAAGCCATTCAGGAAAATAAGGAAGAAGGAGATTTCTTTTCCTACTAGTAGCACGATGCGTATAGGGATGTAGGCTCTGCTCTGTGGCCAATGAGCAGGCATGCCTGGCTGTGGACAGGGATGACTTGGTTGGGCCCGTGGTCTGTTGCTTAGGGAATGACAGGCTCAAGGAAACAAATACAGGGCTGAGGGCTGGGCAGGGGGTGGGGGGAGGCAATTGCACGTTGTGGGGTACTGGCTTTAAGACTGGGGGAGACCCTACTTTTTCATAGAAGTGTGGAACCTTTCTTCATAGGATTCAAATTCTATCATAACAGTCGCTCGTGAAAATCACAGAAAACCTTCCTTTATTCAAGCCCTTTCTTGTTGGTTAGGGACAGTTTCTGTCTTCCTTTATTTATTTTTCAGTACTGACCCTCCTTTGAAATCTATAGGGACTCTGTTTTGACTTCAGAATTAGAAGGAAGTAGGCTAGGGTAACAGAAGAACGAATTCCTAAATAACGGAGAAGAAACTTCCTTTTAGGAAGCCGTATTTAAAACACTCTCCGGAACTTTTGGCTAGGGCATTTCTGGGCTGTCTAAACACATTTCCCAGTCCACTTGCTATGAACAAAGTCACCAGTTTCATTCACAGATGGATCCGTTTCCTCCTTTTGCTACATCACAGGTCATGAGAGCATTTGCAGCTTAGCCGCTTAAAAACCAATGCACAAAACTATTCACAACATCTGTTAGAGACAAAATCAGAGAACACATGGCTGACTGAACATCTCATTAGACTAAGCTATGAGAATTTAGGTGCATGTAATTATACATGTTCATTTATATCAGGATTAGTGTTGGTAGTATTAAAGAAATGTTAACCAACTCAGAGGCAAAGTCAACCCATCTTCCAGCAAACTAAATCTTTCTTGGAGATGTTTTCTGATGTATCTTAGAATTCTCTGCTTGGTAGTTTTTACTTAAATGCATGTGCGATGGTTAATTTTATGAGTCAGCTTCAATGGACTAAGGGACGCCCAGAGAGCTAGTAAAGCATTATTCCTGGTGTGTCTGCGAGGGTGTTTCTGGGAGAGGCTAGCATTTCAGGTGGTAGGCTGAGTGGAGAAGATGGGCCTCACCATTGTGGGTAGGCATCAGCCAGTTCACTGAGGGTCTCACTGGAACACAAAGGCCGAGGAGGGGCGAGTGCTTCTGCTGAGATGGGTGTCCATCTCCTCCTGTCCCCAGACACTGGCTGTTCTGGTCCTCAGCCCTAGGATATGACTTGAATGACAGCCCTGGCTTTCCTAGCTCTTCAGCTCACAGATGGCAGGCCATGGGACTTCTCAGCTTCCATTCTCTTGTGAGCCACTTCCTATAATAAGTCTGTCTATCTATCTATCTATCTATCTATCTATCTATCTATCTATCTATCTATCTATCATCTCTCTCTGTCTCTGTATCTTTCTATGTATCTACTATCTATATATCCATTTGTCTTTCTGTCTATCTTATTGGTTTATCGGTCTGTTTCTCTGGAGAGCCCTAATACAGCATAGAAGATATATATAATACTGCTGACTCTGCAGCCCTCGCCTTTGTCATGTCTACTGGTTTATTCTCATTCCTCTTCTCCTGGAAGGTAAAGTGTGGGAACGGTGAAATAGGACACACTCTGATCATGATTTTAGAAATTCTCTATGTGATAATTAGAAATACACCTAATTAAACTAAAAGTTCAACACTAAGGTATTGGTGAAGTAA
The DNA here is from genome assembly GCA_004024845.1 of Tonatia bakeri. Classification (NCBI taxonomy): domain Eukaryota; kingdom Metazoa; phylum Chordata; class Mammalia; order Chiroptera; family Phyllostomidae; genus Tonatia; species Tonatia bakeri. Next base: position 139,305 of record PVIA01002366.1, on the reverse strand, counting down.
ATTAAGATTATTAATATAATATTAAACTGTACAATGGACATTAAAAGTGATGTTGCAAATAAATATTTAATGATTTAGAAATATATTCACACTACATTGTTAAACTTAAAAAGTTACTTAAAACTGAAAACATATATAACACTCATAAAGAGGTAAATGTATCTGCACACCAAAGTTCTTGAGCAGCGTTACTCTACAGAAATACAATGCAAGCAACAAAGGAAAGCCACACCCGTCCTTGTAAAATCTTCTACTAGCCACGTTAAAACAAGTAGAACAAAGTAAAATGAAGTTAACTTTAATCATGTGTATTTAAGGCAATAAGCCAAGAAGCCAAGATATCATTAAATAGTAACATAACTAACAAAATCGTTAGGGACATTTTACACACTTTATACTCTGTTGAAACCCAGTGAATACACTATGGTCAGAGTACATCTCAGTTCAGACTGGATGCACTTTGCCCATTCGAGGGTCTCACGGGGTTGGCGGCTGCGTACTGAGCAAGGCCGAGCTAGAAGGACACGCACTGAAATATTAACGCTGGTTGTCCACACAGATGGCAGAATCAGGCATTCATCTTTCTGCCGACTCCTACTTTCTAGTTATTCTAGTAAACATCTATAACTGTTATAATAACTCTGTAAAATCTATGCTAATTTAAAGCATTTCCTACAGGGACATTAGATTCTGTGGAGAAACTTCATGTGCTCACACACCTGAGAAGTCCCCTCGTGGAGGAAGCTGTTGCCTGTGTCTGGAAGACAGCTGAATTCACGCGTGGAGACTCGTCCCAGTATTGCAGTTGGTCAGTGTCCTGTGTGTGCCGGTACATATGTGCGTGTGCACGTGCGTGTGTGTGCGCCCAAATGGACAGGGTGTATGAAGGGCATTCTGGGGACACTGGCAGTCACTGCAGCCAGCCATGGAGGATCGGTAACCTGTACGGATCGTCCTCAGTCTCAGTTGATTCCATGCTTCCTCCCCAGAACATTCTCACATTTGTCAGACCAGGATGACAGACAGGACAGAACACAAAATCTAGGCTAGATAGTTCTTGGGTTGAGTCGTAGGGGTCAAGCGTGAACATTTCAGAGCAGTTGAGGCCAGATTCCCATCAAAAGCAACCCCTTGGGAATTTGGAGTACTCAAGTATCAGCCAAGCCGGGGTCTAGTTCAATATTCTTCTGAAATGACACACTGGAATTCTTCCGCCTGCGGGCGCGATGGAATGCACCCGCCACGTGACCAGCGAGCCCTGCACTGTAAACAATGGGTCTGTTGGAGTGCCGGAGGGGGTCCCGGGCTCCGTGACACTTTCCCTGCTGCTGTCTCAGTGGCCTTAGAACAGACACTGTATTCATTCAAACTGTGGGCTTGGGGCACCTTGACCTTGTCCATGATGGTCTGAATACTGGATCAAGTTATTTCCAATTCCTTTGGCTTTCACTAGAGCAAAGGGCACCACGATAAACTCATGTGCTACTAATGCCGATGTAGTGAGTACTTTTTCAGACTTCTCCCCACAGGTCATTACTAATTTTTCAGGAGAGGCTTCTGGGGTGTCCTTGGGGTAGGGTTAAGGTGGACAGAGGCTGCTTTCCCAGGGTTAGGATTAGAGCCATCCAACCTCACCTGACAAAGCCTCCTGAGCTTTGAACTACAAGGCACTGCCAGGCCACCTGTGCGTCAGGCCATGAGTGTTTCTTGGCCTTATTTTCCTGAGCGGGAGGCTTGGGTAGTGGGGTACTTACCAAACTGCTCAGCATTTCTCTCTTTTTGTTTTAAAAACAGAACATTCTTACAAAACAAGCCTCATCTCTGGCTTCCAAACCATAGGGTTCTTCAGCAGGGCCCTCAGGAAGGCCTGTATTCCTGAATGCAGTGTGGCTGAGTGCTGTCACGGTTTTCACTAGCGCGCTCTGCAGAGGTCACTGATGGTCTGCCAGTGACACCACATGACTTAGTGAGGACACTGACGTAGAATTCAGAAGACAAACGTACAGCACCTCTTCCTTGTTGGGGCTGCAAGATGCTGATGTAGAATTAAGGAAACATTACAAAACAACGCTTCTTGATTGAGGCTACAGGAATTAATTGGCATTTTTTGCCTTTTATGTTTTTACTTGATGGCACAGTAGACACGACACACAACTTCTCTGTCCCCTGTTTTGGAGCGCCGACCATGGGAGGACAAGTGCACTTAGTGACACCGCAGGGAATAGAAACTCATTCTCCCCTCATAGGCAAACTGTCACAGAAAGCTTCTACAACCGGTCGAGCCTAGGACTTGGGAAAGATAACTCAGGGAACCTCACTTACTAAGGATGCTGGGAGCACTCCCTGCCCGCTAGGGCAGGCCAGCTGCTTCCATAGACCCTGAAGTGTCTTCCTTCCCTTCTGCAGGGCTGCACAGGGAGCCGGCAGGCAGGCGGCACCCACCCTCTGCCATCACTCAAGAATCCAGTGATGGGGGAGGGCCTGCCAGCTTCAACACGCGGCCGCCCAGGGGGGACAGAGCAAAGAGGGCCATACAGAGGAGGGGGTGTGGCCCTGAGGGGCCCTGGCACCGACATCTCCTCCCACCACTCACAGGCCAGGACTCGCCCCCATGCTTTCCTTTCATTGCAAAGGAGACCTGGCAGTTGCTCCTTGAATAATCTCTGCTCTGTGGTTGGGGACCATGAACTTGTGGTGGACAGTGAGCGACTTCTGTCACTGTCCTTTTCCTTTTTAGGAGATTCAGTCAAGACTGCACCCTTGCTGGGTGCTTCCTCCTGCCCGGAGCTGACTGACTCCCCCACAGAGGGTTTCTCCTGAAGAGCACTCTCCGAAGGGGTCAGGGGCCCTACAAACCCTGTCTCAGGCTCTGCAAAGACTCCGAGTGAGGCTGGGACGGAGGGCAGCCTGCACAAGCAATTGCCCTATGGCACTTCACATCGAGGGGCACAATCGTTTCTCCCAGGGCTGCAGGTTAACAATTCTGAAGCCACTATGTGTGTGTTTTGGAATTGAATAATTAAGTAAACAGATGGCAGGTGGTGGGAGCGAGGTGTCACTTTGAAGTTTACCAGTAAAAGTGAGGGGAGGCTGGGACAGTTCATGGGGTAATGGCTTAGAGCTGGAGGCATGAATGTGAACTCATGTTTGGCTTCATATTGATACAGATAGTTATGTGTAGAAATATTTCTAGATACGTGTGTACGCACCCAGGTTAGTACCTGCACCTACTTTCTTGCTCTGTCCGTTGAGAGGTCCTGGAAGCAATGATATCTCAGTCACCGTGAGCACTGCTGTCACCCAGATGTCGGTTTCTGTATTATTCTCCAATAAACGGACCCGGTGCCTTGCAGAAACGGCTGCCTCTGGCACTCGGGTGAGATGTGTCTTGATGTGTTAGAAAGGAAAGCAGTTCTCAAAATGCATACAGGGTCCGTCTGGCACAAATAATGCCCCTGCTTTGTTACAAAATCTTTTTTCGCAAGACCATAAGCACATAATTCCATAACATAACACTATCACACTCAATCACACCACAGGACACTGTAGGTGACATGTTCAAACTAAAACATGAATCATTACACTCATATTATTATCCTACCAACCACACTCAAGCAGGCGTTACTTCTGCCAGACCCTGTATGTAAAAACCCCACAAGGATAAGGGTATGGGATAAGGGACATAAGAAAAAACAGAGTTCCCCATGGCCCAAACTGGAACAATTGGGGCAGCAAAATAAATAAAGTAGTAATGGATTATAACGCAGAGTACATGAGTTCCTGTTGATGCAAACAAATGATTGGATAGATAAATAAATGGGAGAGGAGACAAATCTCCCATGCAGAAAAACGCCACATAATTTGTGTAGATAACTCTACTGTCCAGGTGGTGGGCCGTAACTCCCTGCTATTACAGGTGCAGGCTGCCTGTAGGACTTTCTTCCAGAAGGATGCTCCACAGAGGGGAAGAGCATATCTCTAGTGCAGAATCCTGCAGATGGCACCTCGGGCAAGCAGTCAGGGTTAACGAACACCCACGGTGAAAGTCCTGTTGATAAGCTGTACCCTGAATGGGAAGGGATGAGAATGGCACTTTCCTCCCCCAAAGCCATAACCCCCACCTACTCATCAGAGAAACATCAGATGAATCTCTGCCGACAAACATTCTGCAAAACGCCTTACCAGCATCCCTCTGAACTGTCTCGGGAACTCAGACTAAGCCTCCAGAACCCTCGTCACAGCTGGGAGGAGCCCCGAGAGACCTTGTGACTGAGCGCATTGTGACGTCCTGGAACACGAGAGGCCATCGGGTAAAAACTAAAGAAACCTGAAGAGTATCAATTTTAATGATAATGGATCAATATGGATCAATAATTTGTCCCACTGCAGCTCACCCTTATAACACGTTCATAATAGAGACAAGGAGGACTCGCTGTGTTCACAACTTTCCTGTAAATCTAAAGCTATTCTAATAATAATTAAAAAAAAAAAACCAACTCTGAACTCTCCCTGGTTAGAATTTCTTTGTGACATTTCAGTATTGAATAAATGAAACCCCTCATCCTCCGAAGGTGACGATGTTGCTGGGCTAACCACTCCAGTGAAAAGGTAGAGATTACCAGGATGACTTTAAAAAGCAAGCTCTTTCTTCTAGAGACTCACTCATGCTAAATCCGGACACTAGGGCAGCTGGGAAAGTAAGTGGATAGAAAGGTGTGCCGTGCATACTGCGAAAAGGAGAAGGCTTGAGTGACTACATTAATGTCAAATAAAACAAACTTTGAAACCAGGGCAACAAGCAGCCTAACTCTTAGAATTAGCTGGCACTTCGGGGTGGTGTCGAAGATGGGGGCAGCGGAAGGACGTCCTTGCATTGTTCACGGTCTCGTGAAGCAAGCATCTGTTTCTCACCAGTAGGTGTTATGTAGCTTTAGTTTTTATGCAGATCTTCCTTATCAAGTTGAGGAAGTTTCCTCTATTTGTACTTTTTTGAGAGCTTCTGTTATGGATTGTGTCAAGTGCTTTTTCTGTCACAGTCGATATGATCATTTGATTTTTTAAGTTTGTCTTGTTGATGTAGTGGTATATTGATTAAAAAAATACTGAATCAGCCTCACATACTTAAAATAAATCCCACTTGGTTCTGTGCTTTGGTTCTTCTTACGCCTTGTTAGAATGATTGGCTAATATTCTGTTGAGGGTTTCTGTATCAGTGTTGATTAGAGATATTTCTCTGTAGCTTTCCTTTCTCGAAACGTCTGTCTCCGGCTTCGGTCCCGGGGTAATGCTGGCATTATAAAGTGAGTTAGGTGTTCTCTCTGCTCTGCTTTTTGCAAGTAATTGTGAAGAATTGGTATAATTTTGTTTTTAAATGTGTGGTAGAATTCACTAGTAAAACGATCTTAGCCTGGGGTATTTTCTGTTTTAGAAGTTTATTAATTATTGACTTTGATTTAGTAGATAGAAGGATATTCAGGTGATTTATTTCTCCTTGTGTGAGCTTTGGTGGGTTGTGTCTTTCAAGGAACGGGCCAGTTTCATTTAAGTTATCAAACTCGTGGCATAGAGTTGCTTGTGGCATCCCTTTCTTGCCCTTTTAATAGCTATGGGGCTAGTAACGACCCGTACTTCACTTCCGATGTTGGTCATCTGGGTCTTCTCTTTCTTTCTTTGTTGGCCTGGCCGTAGATTCGTCAACTTTATCGATATTCTCCAAGAACCAGCTTTTGGTTTCAACGGTTTTCTCTATTATTTTCTTGTTTTCAATGAAATTGACTTACACTCTAATTTTTATTGCTTCTTTTTTTCTTGACTTAGGCTTACATTGTTTTTTCTTTTCCTACTTTCTTAAGTTATTGATTCTAGACCTTTTTTCTTTTTATGGCATTTAATGCTCTAGATTTCTTTCTGAGCACTGTTATTATTATATCCCACAAATTTTGAAAAGTTGTATTTTTGTTTCCATTTAGTCCAATATTTTTAATTTCTCTTGAGATTTCTTCTATAAGCCATGTGCGTTTACAAATATGTTGTCCAGCTTCCAAATATTTGGGTATTTTCCAGTTACTGATTTCCACTTTTTCCACTGTAGTCGGAGAACATACTTTGTGTGATTTTTATTCTTTTTAACATGTTAAGCTATATTTAATGGTTTAGGATGTGGTCTATCTTGGTAAATGTTGAATGTGAGCTTGAAAAAAAATGTATTTTGCTCTTGTTGGTTGGACTTTTCTTTAAATGTCCATTAGACACAGCTAATGGATGGTGCTGTTAAGTTCAACTTTGCCCTTGCTGAGTTCCTGCCTGCTGGACCCGCCATGCCTGACAGCAGGGTGTAGGTCTCCAGCTCTCACGGTGGGCGTGTCCAGTCCTCCTTGCTGCTCCATTGGTCTTCGTTGTGTGTATCTGGACACTCTGCTCGTAGGTATACGCGTGTTCAGGACTGCTATGTCTTCTTAGAGAGCTGGCTTCTTTTTATTATGGTACACCTGTCTCTATTCCTGAAAATTTTCCTTGTTCAGAAATCAGCTTTGAAGTTAATATGACTCTTCCAGCTTGCTTTGATTAGGGTTCGTATGGAGTATCTTTCTTCATGCCTTTACTCGTCACCTATTGAATCTTTATACTTGTATTGGGTTTGCGTGACATCATAGAACTGGGTCTTGGTTTTTTATTTTTATTTTTAAAAAATCTGCTTTGACAATTGTAGTCTTTTAATTGGCCTATCGATACTATTCATAAAGTGACTGTTGACATGGGTGAATTAATATCTACTGTTTATTACTGTTTTCTACTTAACAAATTTGTTCTGTGTTCTTCCTCCTCTGACTTTAATTGATCATTTTATATGATTCTCTTTTATCTCCTCTTTTAGCAAACCAAACTACACTTCTTTTTAAAAATTTTAGTTGTTTTCCTTGTTTACAGTGTAGCTATGTGTTTAAGTAATCTAAGTCAACCTTCAAAAAACACGTATAAGCAGGTAACAGACCTGTGTCCCCAATTTCCCTGCTCAGTCCCCTGTGACACATTGTGGTCATTCATTTCACTTATTGACGTGTAATAATCACCCAATAGATTGTGACTATTTTTAATTTGAACAGCTCTCTTTTAGATCAATCAAGCACACAGAACATGTTGGATTTATTTTACTTTTCACTTATGCATTTGCTGATGTACTTCTTTCCTTTATGGAGGTTCTACCTTCTGACCGACACGTCTCTCCTTCCGCCTGAAGAACTACTTTGAACATTTCTTTTAGGAGGCTGTTGTCAGCAAATTCCCTCAGCTTTTTTTTTTTTCCTGAGAAAGTCTTCATTTCTCTTTTACTTTTAAAGGATAACTTTGCTGGATATATAATTCTACAGCAGTGATTATCTTTTACAACACTGTAAAGATTTTACTCCACTCTCTTGTTAGTATAAATTATGGTGAAAAGTCTCCTAGGATTCTTATTATTGTTCCTCTACAGGTGAAAGTCCCAACCATTGGCTTTGTTTTTTATTTAAAGATTTTATTTATTTACTTTAAAGAGAGGGGAAGTGAGGGAGAAAAAGAAGAAGAGAAACATCAATGTGTGGTTGCCTCTTGTGTGTCCCCAAATGGGGACCTGGCCTACAACCCAGGTATGTGCCCTGACTGGGAATTGAACCGATGACCCTTTGGTTCATTAGCAGGCTGGCATTCAATCCACTGAGCTACACCAGGTAGGGCTGGCTTTTTAACAATGATTTCTCTTTGTCTTTAGTTTTCTGCAGTTTGAATATGATAGAGTAGAGGTGTGTGTGTGTGTGTGTGTGTGTTGCTAGTTGTTCTGCTTGATGTTTTCTGAGCTCCCTACATCTATGGTTTGGTGTCTGTCCTAATTTTGGAATATTTTCAGCCATTATTACTTTAAATATTTCTTCTGTTCTTTTCTCTCTCTCTTCTCCTTCTGGTATTCTGGTTATACAAATAGGACACCTTTTACAATAGTCTCATAGTTCTTGGATTTACTGGTCTTTTGTTTTTCACTTTCTTTCTCATTTGTCTTTTAGTTTGTGAACTTCGAAAAATTTATTTTTTTAAATAATTTTTTTTTTTTTAGAAAGAAGGCAATGAGGTGAGCAGGAGGAGGTGAAAAATATCATTGTGAGAGAAACATCAGCCAGCTGCCTCTCATGCGCGCCCCACTGGGGACCAAATCCACAACCCAGGTATATGTCCTGACCAGGAATCGAACCAGTGACCTTTCACTTTGCAGGACAAAGCTCCAACCAGCTGAGCCTCACTGGTCAGGAAGTTTGGGAACTGATTCTTTCTTTGGCCACGTTGAGTCTACCGATGAGCCCATCAAAGTCATTCTTCATTTCTGTGAAATGATTTTTTTTTTAATTTTAGCATATTTTTTGTTCTTAGAGTTTCTTTATGCTGACCTTACCTGTTTCTTCTTGCATGTTGTCTAAGTTTTCCACTTAGAGCCCTTAACTTATCACCTACTGTTGTTCTAAATTCCTTGTCCGATAATTCCAAAACCTGTCATATCTGAGTCCGATGCTTAGTTTGTCTTCAGGGTCTGAGTTGTTGCTTTTTTTCCCTTCCTTTTAGTGTGACTTGTAGTTTTAGCCTCGAAAGCTAGGCATGATGCATTGGGTAATAGGAACTGAGGCTTTTAGTGTGAGGTTTTATGTTAAAATTGGCTGTGAGTTGGATTGTGTTTAATGTTTGCTGTGGTCGTAGGTGCCAGAAGCTTCAGACTCCGTTAGTGTCTTTGATTTCATTTCCCCTGTTGTCTTCAGAGTCCCGGAAGAACTTCCCTCAGATGGAGTCTGAGTCTTCCAGCTTGGTCAGTGGAATCCGTTGTTGTACCAGAGCTTGTCAGTACAATTTCATTCCTTCCTTTGGCTGTGTCTCAGGGCTGTGACCTCTATAAGTTTTTCTCCACCCAAATTCCTTCCCTGGGGGTAGCATCCATTTCCTTGAAGCCACAACCCAAATTTACTGTATTTTTCTACCTTAGGGGAGACAGGAAGGCTGGAAAGAACTGCTGTTTTTCTCTTATCTCCTTCTGTTCTGTTACAGAAAGTTTCAGTCTTTAATCTGGGATGGGCCTTGTTCAAAGGCCAACCTGAAATCCTAATTTGTGGCTGTCTTTCTACAGAGTAGAGTCTCTGTTTTGATTTTGCTTCATTCAGGTGAGACCACACTTTTAGTGGTAGGAATAAGACAGGAGAAAATCACCTGAATCTTAGGAAAGCCAATAACTTAAAGAGTAAGCATTTCTCTTCTTGCAAATCCTCTGGCTGTTGCTAACAGTGTCCCCACACCACGCAGCTTTGAGAGGTTGCTCCTTCTGCTGGGGTGCCCACATGGTGCTGTCCCCACTTCCCTTCTGTTTTTCTCTAACTAGTTCAGTGACTTTCCAAAAGCTTTATTCATTTTATATGCACAGGAGTTTAGTTATCATCTGGTGCATTCCCAGTCAATACTCTGAAGGCTTTTTTTTATTTTCACAAATAAAATGGTCGTCAAGTATTGGGTCAATCGAACACAGCCCTTCTCAATGAGGAATACCACAACTGACACTTAGGCAAGGCGTTTTGTTGCTGTTGTTGTTTTTAAAATTCCCATCATATTCCTTCCATTGGAGAATGAAAATGACATACACAGTCTCACAAGGTCTCTTTGCAATTCTGAAATCCAAAAAGCTCTGAAGACTGGAAGTTCTTTGGAAAGTTTGGTAGAGATTCATTTGGCTGCAAAACGTAACTGAAATGAACGCGAGGCTTTCTATAGTCGGTTATTGTCTGCGTAGTGAGAGCACTTGCACTCGTCACTGCGGGGCATCGACGTGCTCGGCTTTGGGGCGCTGCTCTGGGTCCCAGAGCTGGCGTTTCCGAACACAGGTCCTTACACCCAGTGCTGCCCACCTAGGCTTTGCAAAGTTCTGAATTCTGAAACATTCTGGTGCTAAGAGTTCGCGATCAGGAACTGCCGTTCCGTGATGGAAATGTGCGCTGGGACCTATTCATGTCTTAAACTCCGTGTTGGAGAATTACGTCCCACAAAAGCAACTGTTTAGAGATGTGCCTAGTGAACCAAACTCGCAGCAAATTCATCTCAGCACAATGAAACTAAATTAACATTAATTCATATTTGTCCCATATTTTGCCAGGAATAATGTGCACCCACGTTTCTGGCCCAAACTTCCAGGAAACAAATCTTTTATTTCAATTTTTTAATTCAAATTTTATTTAATTATATTTAGAGACAAAACCGATGATCAGATTCCAGGGTATCATTTTGCATACGGATATTGTTGTTGCTTTCGAGAGTTGTACTTTTAATGCATAAGCATAAATAAATGCAATAAAACATTTATATAGATACAGAATTAGTACTAGCCAGTATAATGAACATCCTTATTTTTTCCTCAAAAAATTTGGGCAAAATGTGTATATTATACATGGCAAAATATGGTGAATGGCAAGAAATGCAGCAATCGAAAAACTGCAACTTCCCTTTCAACATGCGTGCTGACTGCCCGAAGTGCAGGAAGTTTAACTTTCTGCCCATCAGCACGCACGGTACACACCTTCCGATGTTTCTGTAAACTGAACAATAGACCAGATGGAAGAAAAGGTCTGCAGAAAGCCACAGGCATGAGCTAACCGGGAGCTAGGAGTACAAACTTTCAGTAGTTTGTGAATGGTCATTTTCCCCGTAAAAAGGCAACACACCCAGTCAGAGGGTGTGTAAGAACGAAGTCAGAAGAGTGTAGCTTCACACCCTTAAAACTGGGTTTTCATCTTCATGGTTAGCTTTTGGTACGGTAGGACTACCCGGCAGGCCAGGAACCCTAGGACACCTAGACGCCCGGCATCCTGTTGGGGGCTGGGGTGCTTGGCAGTAGGCCCGGGCAAGGGTGGTCAGAATCAAGTTTGACAGCATAACGCGGTCATCATAAATACTGGAGCAGGCGTGATGGCGAGCTGTCCGCTGGGTGGACATTCATGGTATTAACATGCGCAGACACAGGGAAATGCACTGTCATTGTGCTTTGGTGCCGACTACAAGACCCACGAAACCACTCTGTTTCCTCACTATTTTGCCACAGTGACAGACGGACATTTTAAAACAGAGCAAGAAGGTAAATTACACAGCGGCAACAAGGACAGGTCAGAACCCTTGAGTTGTTTTCGGGACATGGACTCGTGGTTAGAACTTTGTAATTTATACTGTAAAATAAGCCTAATGGTTTTTTTCCCATTTTGAGCAATAGAGAATTTCAATCCATATAACATCTTCAGTGAAGCTGTGCAGCCAGCTCTGAAACCTCTGAGACCGAAATTGAATCCACACATGTTTGGGTCCCTGAGTTCAGTCGCCATGGCTCCCGATCTGACGTGCACACTTTCCATTTTCTTGGTTTGGGGAGCGGCGGGAGGCAAGATCTTCCATTACTTTTCTGGTTACTCTGTGTGGTTTTCCCTCTAATACTTATAAGGCTGTCTCCTTTGTATTCAGGCCTTAGTTTCAATATTGCCATCACTTCCCTTCTGATTCTACCCTTGTTGTGTTTCCATCATGACACAACTGGGTTAAATGTTTACTTCTGGCGTCTCTTCATACTGTCCCCACAGGGGCTTCAGGGGGGCAGTGACCTTCCTCTCTATCGAATGGCCAGTCCAAGGGCAGTGCCTAACACCGAGCAGGTGCTTAATAAATATTGGATCATAAGGGAATTAATGTGTGAACGGACAGATCAGAGTCAAAATGAAGGGGAGTTGCAAGTATTTGCACTGGGTGAAGGTCCCAGATCCACTGTCAGTTAAGTATGCCCCAGATATGTCAAATGACCAGGACGTATTGATAAGGCGACGTGTACAGATTTCAGCTTGAAGACTGTGAAAGTGGGAGAATAATGAAAGCGCTGCACTTGAGCACTGTCTCAGAAATCGCTGTGACCCTTCAGAGAACCTCCAACGGGACCGCCGGACACGGTGGGCAGCCAGTCCGCGGGGCGGAGACACGGCGCCTGTGGTTTCGAAGGCTGCACACGACCGTTCCTCCCCTTTCATTCCGATTCCTCACCACAGAGGGTTAACGGGTAAAGCTGGATGGGGTCACTGGCGAGCCCAGTGAGGGCTGGGCTCTTGTCCTGTGGGTTTTGACAAGCCATGCCAAAATCAAGTAGAATAGTTTTGAGTTCAAAGGGTAAACTTGAGTTTTGAAGAATGAAATGGTTACTGAAGAGTGGAATTGAGTAGGAAATAAAACCAAATCCAAGAACAGAGTAAGGTGGTCCAAGAAAATTGTTACAAGAGTCTGTGACTTGTGGGTTTTGCCCATGAAACTGCGTGATGAATGGGGGGCTGACCTGGTGCGAAGGAACAGATGTGAGTGAGGCGCACACGGATGGGTGTGTCGGAAAGAACACTCAGCCCGTCCTCTAGCCCGTACAATAAACAATCTGAGGAAATGATCTAACTGCTTTTAATCTCAGTCTCCATACCATTATATGCAAATATTTATATACTTTGAACTCTTGTGTCCGTGTTGTGGGGCGGTGTGTGTGAAAACGGAGCAAAATTAAGTGAGACAACAAGCTCCATTGCCTGGTTCCTGCAGGACTCATTGAGTTTCTTGAAACGTCTTCCTGTGAAGGTCTGGTAGTGTTTGAGGTCCGCTCACCTTTTGGAAAGCCATAAATTTGGAATATAGCTGAGAGGATTGAAATAGCAATCTTCTTAGGGTTCATCATTATTCCAATGTGTATTGACCACCAGTTTGCAACAAGTGCTACACCAAGTGCTCATGACTCAAAGATAAAAGAAATATAATCTAATGGAGAAATCAAGATATGTATAATGCTGTTGTTGAAAGATGTTTTCCAGGTATAGTGCTGTATATAAGCACAGTTTGAAGTAGAAAGTGATTAGTCCAAGAAGAGAAGATACAGATGCCAAAGGAATTAGAAGACAAAGAGAGTTTTGCCTGAGGCTACTGGGGGCGTGCGGGGGAGGAATGATGGGGAAGGCGATGGAGAGGACGTTTAGTTTACGCATCAACCTAACGCAGGTATAGTTTAAATGATAGTTTTACACATACATTTTTTTCCTGATGCTTCACTTTAACATTTCAAAATTTCTGTAATTATACAATGAATATTTTAACTTTCTTTTTTAAAAAATAATTCTTGTCATTTACAGAGCCAAGAGCAAACCTTGTAGCCCTGGGAGGGTTAGTAAGGGAATCTGGGGGTGCCCAGAACAGTCCTAACAGTAGATTAAACTGTAAGTGACTTCAGTTCCTCTGACAGAAATTGTGAGACTGTCACACTCGAGAACTTGTTTCTCAGCAACGTAAACATTTGGCTTTGGGAACATCTTTTTCTGGGACAAATGCTCAAAGTTATCTTGATTTAAGTGAATTTATTTAGAAAGTGAGTGGGGTTGAATCTTATGTAACTGTTTGATTAAGTCAACATTCTTGTGAGAGGGACACTTACTAAAAGGTAAATTTGCCTAAAAGACAAATGACGGAGAAGTTCCAGAGGAAAGATTTTTTAAAAAAGACTGAACATGGAGACCATTTGAAAGTAAAAGCTAGTGAAGTGATGGAAACTGTTAACCTTTGGAAGAGGATTCTGAACTCTGTTCAGGAAAAAGTCATGTAGAACTCAACTACCTCTCTGGGATTTGAATCTCAACCCCTGTTACTTAGTTCCTTCCAGCTCCCCACAATTCTTGTTCACTATCCAAAATCTTCTTGGACTGAAAAATTATCAGACAAAATTGTAGATCTGACTTCCTATGATTACACATGTACCATCGTTGACACGAAAAAGTGGGGAGGCAAGTCTGAGTGGTTGAAAAGCTCACACATTGGATGTAAAGAAAGGCATCAGTGTTTTCAAAGACATGGAGCCCTTTGAATTACCTGCAGACAAAGCTTTGCCAAGGCGAGAGAGGGCCTGCTGTGTGTTGTTGAGCAGATAAGATGGCATCTGAAATAACACATTAGTTGTTTATATACAAATGGATGCTGTTACACAGTGCTTGAAAACAGTTTGTTCTCTTAAGTAAGTGGAGCATCCCCTCCTTGAGCCCTTGTTTACATCGGAAGGATTTAACTAACCTAGGCTGCTTGCTTTACAAACACGGCAAGGAAGTCCATGACAGAGATTCACAAATTCCAAATGAACGAAGTTCAGGCTGATAGGAGCGTGTTGCCTTTCACTTATGTATTAAAGTTCATAACGTTTTGTCTTTAAGCAGTTGGAAATCTGAATGCATCTACTGGTTGAAATAATTTCAGTGAATATTTAGAACGATTCACTGAAAATACTTCAGCTGCTGTAATGTGAATGCAAGATTCTGTATGCCCCTCACTGCCCTTCACATTGGCCTCATTCTCCCCTGTTAGAGGCACGGACCCTTGGCTGCGAGACACAGTGGACAGAGGGGTTGTAACCATCCAGCCATTGCCACGTTCTCACGTTCTCTTCCTGACGTACTCGCCCACCCCTGTGCCCGAGCTGACGGAAACAGCCAGAAGTCGGAGAAACAAGCCAACACTGAAGTTCCTCTACAAATACTCTTTTGTCCTCACTTTACTCTGTGAATGAGCTTAAAACCCAGCCTAGGTCATGCCAGCTGTACTCGTTGCGTTCTCTTTCCCTGGAGACGCTTGTCACAAAACAGGTCTGCAGTGCAGGCTGTCTTCCTTGGAAATCTTCCCCTGAGTTTTTCCTTTTCTCATCCCTGCCTGAGTCCTGCAGGGCTGAGTCTTCATTGCCAGGCAGAGTGGGGGCCATTCTGCAGTCTCCCTTCCAGCACGGCACATACGGTAACACAGTAGAGCTTTTAGCCAGAACTTGAACCTTCTTGATTTATTTTATTTTTTAAAAAAAGAAAATTGTTGACTTAAAGATGAACAAGAACTTTATTTTCAGACCAAAGAATAAAAGGAAATCGATCCCTCAGTTTTTCTTTTCTTTACTCTTTTCTTGGGGGGGGCGTCTTCATTATGAAATAAAACCGCTTTCTAAGTGAAACAAAACCCATACACAAATGATAAAATAAATGGACCAAGATTTATCCCCTTTCTTTGCCTTTTCACCCAAGGAATTGTTTCTGAGCAATCTGAAGATTTAAACATGATTCCCTAAAATAACCAGCTAGCAATTCTGCAAAAAGGAAACCAAAATAAATACATCTTCTTAGAAGTCAGTTGTGACTTCCCTCCTGATTTTCTTTCTCTTTTGCCTACATGCTCGATGGCCCCCCACCCTTCTCTGTGTCCATGCCGCCTCCTTGGGGAAGAGTCAGGGGTCCAGGAAATGAGAGCTGCCAGCCAGGGCATGGGGCCCCCTCCCCCGGCAGCTGGTGTTGCCACTGGAAATACTGTTGGGCAGGCACTTCGGGAGACCGGTGAGTTCCTGCCTTCAGATGACGATGGTGTGTCAGAGATTCCTAATTAATGGCTGCAAACAGGCCCAGCTTCGTGGTAGATGAAATACATTCTTCAAAATGAATTACACCTGGATGTGAAGTGAACAATTTCAAGGCTGACCTGATTTCTTTCGGGTTCTTTTCAGAGGAATGACGAGTTTACTTCCAAGAAAGTTCATATATTTTTTACATTAACATGCTTTCAGGTTGTACTTGCCACCAGGAACGTCCCTTGTACAGGGATGTTTGTGGCCGAGGTGGACACAGGAAACATTTTGTTTAATTATTCTGTAATTGTAACTGCAGAGGGACTGATGTCTTGAGGATGGAAGATCTGGCGTCAGGTCATTGTGGGTTTAGGTCTAGGATGGCCTTTGTCTGAGGCTCGGAACCCTCGTGAGCTTTTCCGTTCCTCTCCTGGTCTGTATCCCTCAACTGAGACGGGCACGTCTGACCTCTGGTTCGTAAGATCAGGCTTGAACTCTTGCTGTGGCTCCGACTCCACACGTACAGTGACTTCGCTGCGTGGACGGGGTATCGCAGTGTGTTACTGGAAGTGGAAGAAGGGAAAGGCATCTGGTTCCGGTCGAGCCTGTGACATCTCCATCCCAGATGGCCTTTAGGGGTCGGTTCATGAGTGAGTTCAGGTTTTACATAATTAGCCTTGACAAGCAATCAAAAAGCTCTACTCTCCTTTTTGAATTTTGGATGGAAAAAAACCCCATGAAATTTCAGAAATAAAGCCTTATTTCTTTCACCTGAGCATTTCAGGTTTTTTACCGTGTCACCAGCTGTTTCAAGTTCTTGTCATGGTTAAGGAGGGCATTTTTAAAATAAACCTTTTATTTTAAAATAGTTTGAGATTTATGGAAGAGTGGCAGAATTACTCGAGAGTTCCTCTGTACCTGGACCTACCTTCTCCGGTTGCTAACCTGACTAGGGCCGAACAATCACACTGAATGGGCCGACGTCGAGACATTCCAGCCAACTAAAGTCTGTGTTTTCCTCGGGTCCCCCAGGCCCCCTCCTGTCCCTTTTCTGTTCCAGGGTCCCGCCTGGGAGACCACGGCAGGTTTAGTCCTCACTATCTGTGGGCTCCGCTGGACGGTGACAGTGTCACGGACTCTGACCGAACAAGCTCTTAGTGGGTTGAAGGTTTTTCATTTGTAGAAGCAGCTCTGTTCGCCTCCCCATCTCCAGCTCAGATGTAGACATGGCTCTGACCCTCTTCCACCTGGGGTTGCTCTGTTCCCTGGGACAACCTTGGGGGGAAATTCTTATTTTGCATTAACATTCCGAGACAGTTTCTCACTGTCGCTGTCATCGGCTTACGTGTAGAGTTGATGATGCGTTGCTGATTCGAGATCTCCACTTTATTCTGATGTAAACAGTCCTGTTTAAGGAGATCTTCCATACTGATATTTTTTTTTTGTCATTGATTCAAATATGGGATAAAATGGTAGTCAAGTCACGGTCCTGACATTCAATTGCTTATCTTATTGGAGGGTTACTCAAGTTGCCAATCAAAAACCCTTAGTTTGTTGTAAAATTGTATCATTATATGTATACATGCACACATATATATACACACACATGTCCATACATACATACATTTCTAGTCAGTCCTCACTCTGTGAATTCACTTCCACCCTAGAATTTACTTGTAACAATGAGATGCAGACTCCTGCCGCTCTTGCAAGTCCTTTGCTGACGTGCGGAAAGCATCAGAGCTTGAATCTGCTGCTGGCTGGGAGCAAACCAGGCCTGCCTCACACTTCGCCTTTTCATTTCAGCCCTCACACTGCAAATGAGTGTCCTTTTCACAGTTTTCTTAGTGCCATGGTTTTTGCATTTTTGTCTGTGACTTTGGCGCCTCAGATGGCCTTCAAGCATAATGCTGAAGTGCTTGGCATTGGCCCTGAGTGTGAGGAGGCGGTGGGTGTGCTCTGTCTAGACTGGGTACTCCACTGGCTCTGGCAGACAGTGGCGCTGTGCCGTTGGGTTCAGTGTTAACGAATCGACAGCATGCGGTAGGTTAGATGCCCCCAAACACAGGCTTGCAGAGAATGAGGTGTGCGTTGATCTGTTGATGAGAATATTGTGACCAGGGGCTAAAAGAAACACACATTTGAAGAGAACCAACTGTATGGGAAAACGTATTTGCCAATGACACCTCAGACAAGGGTTTGATCTCCAAAATATATAAAGAACTCACACAACTCCACTCTGGGAACACAAACAATTAAAAAATGGGCAAAAGACCTGAATGAACACTTCCCCAAGGAAGACATACAGAGGGGCCAGAGACACTTGAAAAGATGTTCAATATCGCTAGGTATCAGAGAGATGCAGATTAAAACCACAATGAGATACCACTCCACACCAGTTAGAATGGCCATCATAAACAAAGCAACAATCAACAAGTGTTGGAGAGGTTGTGGAGAAAAGGGGACACTAGGGCACTGTTGGTGGGACTGCAGACTGGTACAACCACTATGGAAAACAATATGGAACTTCCTCAGAAAACTAAAAATGGACCTGCCTTTTAACCCAGCAATTCCACTGCTGGGACTATATCCTAAGAACCCTGAAACACCAATCCAAAAGAACCTATGCACCCCAATGTTCATAGCAGCATAATTTACAATAGCTAAGTGCTGGAAGCAGCTTAGGTGCCCATCAGTAAATGAATGGATCAAAAAACTATGGTCCATTTACAGAATGGAATTCTATGCAGCATAAAAAAGAAGGAGCTCCTACCCTTTGCAACAGCATGGATGGAGCTGGAAAGCATTATGCTAAGTGAAATAAGCCAGGCAGTGAAAGACAAATACCATATGATCTCACCTTTAACAGGAACCTAAATAACAAAACAAAGAAACAAGCAAAATATAGTCAAAGACACTGAAATAGAGAACAGGCTGACAGTGACCAGAAGGGAGAGGGGAGGGAATTTCAGGGGAGAATGGGAAGGGTTTACAGGAACAAATATAAAGGACACATGGACAAAAACTAGGGGTGGGGTGGAAATGGGAGGGAGGTGGAGAGGGATGTGTGGGTGGGCTGAAATGGGAGTAAAGGACAGAAAAATGTACTTGAACAATGATTAAAATAAAATTAAAAAAAGAAATACACATTTCTATTTTCCCTGAAAGCAACATTTAATGTTCACTAATTCAGTGTCCCAGTGACTTTATGGAACACTTTGTAGACTGTGTATATAATAGAAAATGTCAGAACGCTTTCCATATTGTGAGGAAAGGTCTTATCTGAAATTTTGTTTCAGAGATAGAGGTATATGTGTAAATGTATTTGCGTGATTTGGGTAGTTATGTGAAATGTATTTCTTACCCTTGATCATGGTAGATATCTTTCAAAGTCAGTGATCTGTGAGGATTTGGGATGATAGCAATTACATCAATGTTTTCCAGGACTAAAGATTAAATTAAAACTAATCTATAAATCTAAAATTACATAACTCATTTAATGAAAATGTACATTGCAAAGTTCTAAGTAACTTTCTATAAATAACAGTTCTCTTTTCAAGAGATCCAACAAAACGATCAAATCTATCAACAGTCCCCAGTGCAGCTAAATGTCTTGAGGGCTTTCAGCAGCTCAGGCGAGCACGTCTCAAAGCTCCTGGGCGCGGAAGGTGTTGAGTCAGCTCCGGGTTTCACTGCGAGTCTGTTCTGCTCCCAGCCAGAGGAGCGTGTCTTCTCCTGGGCGGGGGAGCGAGGGAGGTCCTCTCCACTTGGCCTTGCGTGCATGAGTACAACCTGGGACAACACAATCAAAGAAGAGAGAATGAGAAGATGGTATGACCTCCTCAAAGAGCCGCCTGCTCAATGTGGGCGATCGGCAAGGTGCAGGTGAGACGGGCAGTGGTGGGGGCACCTGGGATGTTGTTCATCTCAACGCATGCAGTCAATGGGACTTAAATTGTGCCAACATTCTTTGGCTCTCCTCGTTGAACCTCATGTTTGCTTATTATCTCCCCTTCAACGTCCTACACTAATATACATTGAAGGAGGTTTGTTGTAAACCACCGCAGCAGAGTCCGATGTCTTTAGATTGCCCCAGTAGAGGCTGAAAAATAACCTCTAAACTTGGCCCTGCCGATGTAATGGAAACAAATATGACTTGAAATTTGTATTTGATCTGATGCATCCTCTTGCGTCATCTAGACTTGCTTTATTTATAATGTGTCTCAGAACGTCAGGAGAGCAGTGCCAAAATATTAACGAGGCAAGTTTTGGAAGGCTTGTTTCATTGCATTAGAGTGTATCATCTTTGGCTACATCTTAAAAGTTCAGTCTTTATATTCCTTCTTAGGTAGAAGATCCTTTGCCTGAAGGGGTGTCAGGGTCACTCTCAGAGAGGAGGTACAGAGGGATGCAGTGGGCTGGCTCCAAGTTCCATCAGCCAGTTTACCGCCCTTCCTGCTGGGACTCCTGCCCCTCCGTGGCTGCTGATTGGCTCCCGCTGGGCCTTGGCTCCTCACTGGTCTCCGCGAAGATGGAACAGTCTTTCTCGTACTGTTTTATCATTAGACTGTGGCCCACAAAGGCCTTGCAGTCTACATAAAACCGACTGAGCTTCCCACTGAAAAGTTCCAAGTGACTTCCACAGACTTACAATTGTATCCCCCAAGTCCTTTTGGGGAGTAAAACATTCAGAGTCACTCGAGGGCCCCTGTGAAAAGTTGCCTTTTCCAAGCAGGTGCCTCCAGTTCTGGAGGGCTGCGGTTAGAGTCAGGCATGGTTTGGAAATGCCTGTTTTCAGCTCTTCCTGCCGGGCCGCCCGGCATACCAGCTGGCTCCAATGTGTTGCTGCATCACTGTTGTCCATTGACTCAGCTAGACCGTGACCTGCACTTCACCTCGGAGTCCTCGAGCCAGAGGAAACCACCAGGCAGGAGCCAGAGCAAACAAACGGGCCCATGGGTCTCTGTGTTTACTGTAATCACCTGCTCACTGGAAGGCACCGTTCAGGCAGCGAGGAACTCCTTCTGCATCGGCAAAAGAGACATCTCTGACGATGTCTGATAGCAAAAGTCATTGCGAGGGCAGCAGGGGTCGCCTCAGGCAGACACACTGGGAAAAGGGTGGCAGGGAGAAGAGCGGGGCATTTCGCTGAGCAGTCGCTGGGCTTGGCACACTTTTCCTGTGTTGTGGACGCAAAAACAGAAAGTGTGAAAAAGTGAAGATGGGTAAAGACAAAGAGAGGGGAAAGAGTGTGAGTAGCTCTGCCTGACGACTCAGACCAAGAAGGAGGCTGAGGCACACTGGATTTTCGAGAATGTTCTGTTGTTGTTCTTGTGGTTTGGCTTCTGACTTGTTTGTGCTCTTCAGGGCCAAAGGTACATCTCTGGGAAAATGTGGGATGAACTTTATCGCAGGTTCAGTTTCAGGCAAGCACTCTCCTTTCCCCCCCATGCAACTTGGAGGCGTGTTCTGTTTTGGGTCTCCTGTTTCCTTCGAGCATTTATCATAGCATCAGAGTTGGGACGGATGCTAGACTGTCATTTAGAATTAATGCTAATCTCTCATCCTTTTTAACTAACAAGAACGCTCATGCTGAAGGGCCTCACTGAGGAGCATCCCAGGGCCGGGGTGAGGCCAGGCCAGGGCTCTTTCTTCCATCTGTCTCATCCGGAGACTTACTCAAGTAGAGGGCAGTGGGTGTGACTTAGTTGGTGAGTGCACACACATCTGAAGGCACAACTTGGTATCGATGTCATGAAAGCCCGAAGTTTCTGGGTGATAATACCTTTTAAGTAAAAAATAGAAGTCCTAGTGAAGATACTTGCGCCAAGGGAGGGACAACATAAAATGCACTTGAATTTCACTTGCACCCCGGAGCGGACATTTGTATGGGCAGGGACAGATTTATCCAGTGAAGACCACCCATCCGTGTGCACCCCGTGTGAGAACGACTGGTTCTGCTCTCCTCATCTGCGTGTTGCCTTTGTGCCCCTGGGAGAGTGGGAGCAGAAATAGGGCCTGCTCTCTCAAGATCTGCAAGGAGCAGCCAACCGGGGAAGGCCTGCCTCAGAATGGCACTGTGGACGATCGACATCCGGAAGGTCTGGAGAATACGCATCAGGACACATGTGAGAGGAGGACGCTGTGTTCTTCTGGTGCAGATGCCGGTTCTTAAGGAACAGGAATCTCAGTAGCGAGGTGGGTGTGCCCCTGCCAGGGACACTCCACATTAGAGCTGCACTAGACTGTGCTCGGGATGGGGCTGTGGTCCGCCCAGGAAGTGGCCTGACTGGTCCATTTTTACCTGTTTTGCAAGAGCCTCCAAGTCTCCTGACACTGTGCTTTGTTACTGCACCCCACCTGCACGTTGCTGGTGAGGTGCCCTCGAGAAAGCGCACCTCGGCTCTGGTCAGCATTTCTAAGACACCTCCATTGCTCTCAGGGTCTTTGGTACACAGTGAGAACTCACTCAGAGGTGAAGCCCCTCCCATCATTCCCAGTCTACCCCCTGCCCCACAGTCCCTGCCTCTCAGGGCCACAAGCCCCGCCTGGAGTGCACTGTGGTTAGTCACCACTCTGAAACCTGGTTACCTGCAGCTCCAAGATGCCCTCCGCTCCTTTAAAAAAGTCCATTTTCTGTGTGTGTTTGATGTTTAAGTACAAGAACCATGTCATTTCTTGTTTAGTCATCAAGCATCATTGTCACTGGGGAGGGAAAGGGGTGTGTGAATCAAGGTCTCTGCTCTGGAGACACTTTCCATCTGCGGCAGGTAGGTTCATCAACAGTCGGAGGCACAGGCTTCCTTCCGGAAGGTGGCGAAGAGGGACAGGAATATCCTGTGACTCTTCCCGGCTGTCCTAGGGCTCCACTCAGGGTTCTCAAAGTCACCAAGTCACTAAACGTGCCACACACACATCGTATGATCCTTGGCTCATTGTCTCCTTGAGTGGGAACTGCAGCCTGCACTGTGGTAGGTGACACCAGACTGTTTTCTCCCTCAGTGAATACATGGAGGAGTGACTTCACCTGGGAAGCATTGGAACCCTGGGTAATCCAGCCAAAGGCTTGGAGCTGGACCAAAAGGTCAGGCCCAGAATTGGTGCATAGCAGCCTGAACCTACCCTGAAGCACCAAATAATGAAGGACAGGAATTCCAGTCTCCCAGAGGAAGCCATTCGGCAGAGCAGAGAATGGAGCGGATACCAGAAACGGCACCCTGGGGGCTGGTGAGAAGGGGAGGGAGGGTGCCGGTTTAGCCGCTCCAGAGCCAAAACAGCAGGTCCGTCCAAGCCCACTGAACTTTGTTCCTGCGACAGCTCCGGTTCCTAATGAGATGCCTGCTTCCCCTCCCTCACACCTTCCCCACTCCCTTGTTTACTTCATTTTCATCGAGCTAATTAGGTTTCTGTTTCATGCAACACTGGACTACATGTTATTAATGCATCAAGATTTCCAGAACAGCAGAGAATTCATGAGCTGCCAAGGCCACTGTCCCAACTGACTGTATTTCAATTAGCTGTCACATGTTTACATCTTTCAAATGTTCCTGGGCAAATTAAACCTTTGTGAAGAGATAATATACAGTCTTGTTATCTGAGAATGAAAATGACTTGGATGACTACAGCCAAGAGAAGGGGTGGAATGAAGCAATCGTTTGCATTATTTAACTAGTTGTCCTTGTTGATTCGTTTTGGTATAAATGACCTAAAAGAGTGTTCCAAAGTGTCGCCCAGGACTCAGAGGTCCTGCCTCCACAGAGGCACGAATGCCCACATCTCTGTAATTATCCAGCCACAGTAGTAAGTGGCGACATGACTCAAGGACAGCTGGGAAAATGTTGGGTGCCAACTCTAAGAATAAAGTATCCTCGTATAAAAGCAAGGCCAGATGTATAGGGATGGTAGGAAAAACAAGGAATTGCTGATATTCTTGAAGAAAAGGAACAAGTTTTAACTGATTATCTTGGAATTCATGTTAAATATACATTCATCAATTATGCCAAACTTTTCTAATTATTCAAAGCTAAGAAATGTTTTTGGAGGTATTCCAAAGCCTTCTAAATTTTTACAAGCATGTATAAAAAAGAAATCTGTCTTTTCTGGTTTTAGGGAAACATAGACATACATGCTATGCTTAATTGCAGAAACTTCATATGTTTCAGGACATCTATCTCTTTCTCAATTATGTTCTCATGTTAATGGTTTATTGTAGATGTGTCATTTATTTTAACCTATCTGCAAATCCTTTTAAGGTGGAATCAGAGACTTGAATAATGAATAGAGGCTATTTCTCTCCCTGTGGCTATAGTGATGGGCCTCTCGCCGTTTGTATTTGGTGGGGTCAGAAGTGCACACCCTCCCGAGTCGGGACACTGGGCTGCTCCCAGGGGCGGCAGACTTCTGTCTTTCCTGCCAGGGCCAAGCCCTGCCCTGGGATTTTCAAGCAGTTGCGCAGTCTAAAATTTTGGGCAATAAAAAAAAACAACTGTGACTCTTTATTATACAAGGATGTTCATGATTACAGACCTTTATTGCAAATGTAGACTTTCATGACTGGTAACTAATATCTCAAGAAGTCATTTATATATCCCTGCTTACAGAGGAGGAAAACCAGGTCTGAGAAGGGTCTTAGAGCTGGAACTTTACATGTTACTCTTTTACTTTCAGGCAGCCTATCGGTTATATACTTGGTGTACTGCCCAACCTCGGGGGAGTTCACTGGGAAAGCGCGGCACGAGGCCTAAAGGAGAAAGGTGCCACGAGCCAAGCCCACTGGCCTGCATCCCTCCGTCCTTGGTCTTCGGTGCCCCTGCAGGAGCAGACAGCCTTGGGGAGATCCTCACTTGCAAACATCCGTTGCTTTTTGGCTTGAAGGTTCTCCCCTCCACACAGCTTGTTGGATTTCTCTCACCCTGTTTTAGAAAGGGAAGCTGATGGCACATATACATGTGGGAGCCTTCCACAGAGAAGGGTGTCATTCACAAGGGAGGAACACTGCACACCCACACCGAGTTTTTCACATGATCGCCGTCACGGACTGTCCACTGATGTTCATGTGAACACCCAAGTTAAGGAAAGGAAGAAAGGCGAAGAATGTTCCAGCACTTTTGCAAAAACGACTCAAACTGTTAATAGAAGGGACAATTAGACACTTTGAATATGGGTGACAATTTGATACTATAGAATTATTGTTAATTGTTTTATTTTGTATAACAATTTTTGGCCATTTTTAAAGCATAATTATTATATAGAGATATATGCTGAAACACTCATGGGTGAAACAGTATAATGTCTTAGATTTGCTTTGAAATGACGTGGAAGAGAGAAGGAGATAGGAATGTGGGTAAACTAAGACCGACCATGAGCCGATAATCGTTGAAGCTCTGACTTGTGTGTATATGGGAGTTCATTATTAATTCTGTCTGCTTTTTTTTTTGTATTTAAAACTTTTTATAAAAAGAAGCTGAAAAAATTAAGCTTCTTTTTAATTAATTAAGCTTCTTCTTAATTAATTAAATTAAGTTAGACTTTTGTGATGTTCTTTACATAGTGCATGAACCTCCTTCTCCTAGGGTTGAATAGAAAGAGGACCAAGGTCAGGGTCAGGACCAAGGCCAGGGTCAGGATCAAAGCCAATGTCAAGGTCAGGGTTCATCTGTGTGCTTTTTGTATAACTATATGTTTGGTCATATATGTACACAGGTCATTGATTCAGTGAAAGATTTGAAGTACATAGAAAAGCTTACCGGTGTGGGCACTTCTTAAAGGTTAATGCATTGAATTAGTCAGTGCTTCCTGTTCCTTTTATTAGTTATGCAGAAATATGTAATAGCACTTGAGATGTAAACATATTTTCAGTTCTCATATTTATTGTCCATTCCACTAGCAAATTTGAAGGTAAACATTACTTTTGCTTAATCATTATAAAAGTTTTAAGAAAGAATAACTTCCCCAACATTCACTGGATTAGTAGCACGGACAGAAAATAAGACCTTGTTAGTGATTATTTTTAGCTCTCAGTTTACCAATCTTCTTGTTGTCTTAACATTCCCAGGAGTTTTAGTCACAATTTTTATTTCTTAGTATAACAACATCAAATACTTTAAAACTTAGGCATCATGGAACAAGTTCAGATAATGAAGTGCCAACTGGATTTTGGCAGCATTCCTTGCATATTTGTCTTCAAGAGTCAAAAGTAATAGGAAAGAAATTAGGCAGATAAAAGCAGTTTGGTTCTGCAGGAACTGGATCACTGGGGACACTCAGCGCTGTGGAATTCTGGGTCCCGCTTCGGCAGCACCGCCACTGGCCTGCCTGCCCAGTTCCAGCAGATCCGCGGGGTTGAGTGAACAACCGGAAATCCTCTACTACAACGAAACTGGACATTTCTGCCTGAAGTCTACAGTGTTTACTCACCGCTCACGTGGATTCCTTTTGTGTTCCGAAACCATTATACATGGTCTGTCATTGACTTACTTCCAATCAGTGTTCCCTTGTTGAGTTTTGCCAGGAAGCTCTCCCCATCTTTGGACCAGCTAACACATATTAGGAGGCATTCTGGAGAGAGCGCTGTGCTTCTTTTTATGACAATGCTACTGAAGTCTAAGTTTTAACCAGATTTTCTTTGCTTCTCTGATTTCACTGACTTTAGTAAAGGTGACTCTGTCTTACCACAATCTTTCTGTTATGTTTTATCCCAAGGTCTAGCATTCTTTAGATTTTAGTTGGAGCAACTTTCTATTATTTCCCCCAATTTCTTAGACACAACTGAACAGAGCACATTTTGTAGCTATTTGTGTGGCCGGGGACATTTGAGAGCATCTGCCAAGGAAGAGCCACTAGAGCAGGCGTGAAGGTTGCCCCGCCCTGGAGGACCCCCAGGCTGGGGGGAGGAGCCCCGATGGACAGCAAGTCCGAGCCCTTATCTTTCCAGACACAGTTGGTTCCTTTTACTCTGTTTCTGCCTAGTTCACCCTGTCAACACCGAGATTATCCAAGACTCCATAAGGACAGTCTCTTCTGATACCAGCAGGAAGAAATGTGTAAGCAAGGAACAAACAAAACCCAAAGACTATTTCTGCTTGTTGGTAACTGTTAGGTGCTCTTGAAGATGTTAAACCAGTTTCTGTACTGTGATAACCTATGCCGTTGCTGGAGGAGCTGATCACTTTGCTGGTGACAGCACTGCAAAGTCATGGACAAATGCCACTCACGTACCCTTTCCGGAATCCAGATGACTGGTTTCAAAACTGGGGAGTGTCTGCCATCTGCCATGAAAGAGCCAAGGAAGAAGGAAAAGCACAACAATGATAACACGTGGTCAATGATAACAATGATGGTCGCGTGTTCTTGTGTAGCTACTAAAGAGCACATAATGATAACAGGGTGTCCAACCCTGCTGGTCACACCACGAGACAAAGGTAAAACAATGATCGGAGTTCTAAAGGTGAAGTCTACACTGGTATGTAAATTTCTCAGCAAGCGGTTAACCCTTCCAGATGCACAGAAGGGGAAAAAAAGCAAGAACAGAAAATTTCCAAATGTGCTCAAGGTCATGTGGACAATTGCTTCCGAGTTTAGTTGTCCTCCAGTTGCCCTTTAACAGACGGAGCCCTTCATTTGGGTGTCACTTGGACAAGCCAACACTGACAGCTCCTCTGCAGCGTGGGTCCAGGGGACAGAGTGACCAGCATCCTTCAGAGGTGAGGTTGCTATTGGAAGTCAGATCCAGCACAATAGTATACTCCAGGGAGGCAACAGTAGGAAGCAAAATCCAAGAACTGGCCTCTTCCCTTACAAAGCTGGCCTCTTAGAATTAGTTGGATCTTTTTGACTTGAAAGGATCAATACATTTTAGAAAGTTCCTAACTTTCTGTTGAATAGCTCACTTGCTGAATGATAAAGTTGGTTCAGAAAAACCTGGGGCTACCATTTATACAGCTTTCATGCAAATGATGAGGAAAAAACCAGAGTCAGCTTTGTCCTAGGTGTCCAAACACATAAGTCCTCCATGGGAGTCCTCGGCAGTCACCATGGAAAATACAAAACAAAAACCACTGTTTGCACAATTCTTGACCAAGTGTTGAAAAGTATGATATGAAATGCTTATTAAATACCTTACAGACACATATTAACATTCTCATTAATATTAACCATCTTGGTTCAATAAACTTGTGCCATGAAGAAATATGACATCTGTGGAGCATTTAAGCTTAGTAATTGGGTCGCAAAAATACTAAACAAAGACCGAAACTCACTTGGAAATGTTTACTTTTATTTAAAAACAGAATTCTCCAGTGCCTCTCTTCTTTCTGATTTCATCCAGGACAAGAATGAAAATACTGAAATGGGGCAGGATTTCTAAGAGAATGGGAGCCAAGAAACACTGAAAACAGTCTTGAGATTTCCGGTTTAATTTCCAGGACAAAGGGATTCATTGTCGGTTTATATCATCTCCACTGCAGAGATACCCGGGTCAGCAAGCCCCGATGCCCTCTGTGGGGCTGCCAGTGCCCCGGCTCAGCTCCGGCGGGTGCTGTTCACCATGAGGTCATGCGCTGCGAGGTGGCCACCTCTCTTGACCACATGGGTTCCTCATCGTTCCCAAAGGGAGATGTGGAGCATAGTTGGGATTTTTCTACTATTCTTTCACATTAGTTTATTCTCAGAGCACCCTCATTTGTGTTTTAAGCCACATGGTGGGTAAAGTAAGATGGATTTAAAGTAAGAAGCATTTAATTACTTTTTCTCCCCAAAGAGCAATATCATATTTTTGTTAGTAGAGAGATTTGTTTTGTTTAGTTTTGCCTTGGCACACGGCTTCTGTTAAAATCAGTCCTTCTTTCCCTTTTCATTTCAGTCCTCAATTCAAGGGCACAAAGACAAATACCAAAGCGCAACTTTTTCATGCTCTGAGTTTAGTTGCAGTTCATCACGAGTCTTTTTGTGGCACCATGCAACTCATTATCTTACCTGTGACAGGTGACGCAGAAGAAGGCATCCATTCTCTGAGTTAACGACCAAGTCCATTTGTATCCTGGGTTTCACTTGGCCCTATTTTCCACACACGTTGTCTCCTTTTCTTATAACCTCACTTTGTCTTCCACTCAAAGGTGGGGGTAAGTTAGGAAAGGCAAGCATTGGTTCACAGACAGTGCTCTCCGATCGCCTCAGGGTGCACAGTCAGGAAATAAGAAAGCGAGGGGAGTGCCGAGGGAAATGGAGGCCCTTCAGTTCCATGACGGGAGGACGCTAGCTCTGTCCTGACTTGTGTTGGGCCAGAACGCATTGAACAGATGTCACCATTCATTTCTTTGTTGCCGGAATTGGTGTCTGCCTATGTTCTGGCACATCCTGTATCTTTTGATTATTTGCTGTATCTCTCACACCCATTTCTTCTGCATGCTCTCAGCCTCCACCCCACATCAACTTTTAGCATCCTGCACTCGACAAATCAGCCTCAGCCTCTTCCCTGGAAAAATAGTTAGCTAGCGTCAAATCTGGGTGACCTTCCATGAGAGCAGTAGGATGATGCCAGGGACAAGCTGACCTGAGAGGGGCTAGGCACAGCAGATAAAGCCCTTTCTGGGCTCAGCGTGCCAGACACTGGGCTTTTTCCTCAGACCACCATGCAGAGTTGCTCCGCACTCATTCTCTTTGCACTACCTGCACCACCGTCTCCAGATGGTTTTCTCCAGTGACTCAGCCACCGAACTGGAAGCTCCTGGCTTTATTCCAGCCT
The DNA here is from genome assembly GCA_004024845.1 of Tonatia bakeri. Classification (NCBI taxonomy): domain Eukaryota; kingdom Metazoa; phylum Chordata; class Mammalia; order Chiroptera; family Phyllostomidae; genus Tonatia; species Tonatia bakeri. The sequence goes on along the minus strand of PVIA01002366.1, from coordinate 110,143 downwards.
GGCATGTAGCAGTGACTGTCTTCTCACGTCCCACGCTGATCTCCATCCCTGGTTTTTGCTCTCCATTTACACTTCCCAGTCTCCTTCTGTCCTGCCTCTACTTCAGACCACCAGCACTCAATAACATGGGACTTCCATTTTCCGTGACAATTAACTGTGAGGTGCATTGCGATACCCAGGTTTCTGCCACCAAGGAAATCACTGTAGTGATTTGTCTTCTCTGTATTATGTGTGCTTTCTTCTCAGAGACACTTGCCAATGATGTTTTTATAAATGCACACTGGTCCCTGTTGGAAGGGAATGTGAACGGGTTATTTTTCATCTGATGAATTATTAGAATCGGTGGGGAGGGTTCTAGAACTATAGAAGACTGTGACAGATTGCATGATATTTTCCAATGCTCTGCTCTTTCATGTTCTGTTGCAATTCTTTTTAAAGAGATAAAGTCAGCTCAGACTTCACCAAGACTATGCTGTCCCCCAGTGTCCCCCACTCCCTGACCACCTCCTTTGTTCTTGTGTTTTCTGACCCCTGAAAGAAGCATGTTAAGCATTTTGAGCTTTGGATCTTTGTGTAGCCGTGTCCTTTTCTGTGCTTCCTTGGTGTTAAGTTCTGCTCTTAGTTTCACACTAACCTTCACTTTTCCCTTCTGGTACCTTTTTATAGAGACCAGCCGTAGACATGTCAACCCTTTAGATACAAATTGCTGAAGTCACTTGCTTTCGACTTTGCCCTCTTCCAGCCCAGCCCTTCATCTTCCACTCATCTCCCAGTTTGGACCCATCTGCTGTTCCTGGATGTATCTGCTAATCTTGCTTTCCTGAGCTCTGGCAGCCATCATGGTTGAAATTCATTCCTTTGGCTCTTTGCAACCTCAGGCCCATGAAATAGGACTTCCTCTTACCCTGTCCCCAGCCCCTGAGACTGTAAACTTGAGAGGGTGTACTTTTCTGGCTCAGAGAATTTTGATCTCCCCAGTAAGGCCCTTCTGACACGAAATGCTGATTACTGTTTATTTCCTTTTTCCAGTGTATACTTCACCCTTCTCGGCCCAGCTGTTTCCCCAGAGCCTGAATTCCAACCCAGCTCTCTTGCCTCTGGTTTTCATTTGGACTCAGCCACCTGGAGATTAGCAGACCAAAGACAAGGGCGGGTGGAGTTTTCTTCTCCCTGCTTGTCCTTATCTAATGTGGGTAATGGTGGCCTTCCTTTATCTTAGTCACAGCTGTGTTAGTTGGGTGGCCCTCCTCTTCCGGCTCTGGCTGTCACTGAGTACCACGACCCTCTTTTTGTGTCTCGAGTACAGAGGAGATAAAATCTTTCCACCGTAGCTAGTCTTTGCCTGTTTCACCATCCCTCATGAACAGCCTGAACCTGGCCCACAGTTCTGTAAATAGTTGTATCAATAAACTTTCTTCAATTAGCCCTTTGATTGTACCATCAGTTCCTTGCAGAATCCCTGACTGATACGTGAGGGTTAAGAAAGTACAAAGCATGTGTAATTGGTGGTAACCGGTCTTGAGGGACAGTGATGTGAAGCCCCCAGCATAGGCCTCTGAGGCATGGGTGCACACATCTGTGGCAGACAGAAGAAAAATAAGTGTCGTGAGGAGGGATTACTTGAGGAATAGAGAGTTAGAAATTCCTCTCCAAGGGAATGAATTATGATGGCTACTCTCAGTCTTCTGCTGAATACTTTACAGAACAGACACAGAAATAGGTGACAGAACAGGCCCAGGGGAGGTCAGAGCAGAGTTCCATGTGCATAAGCAGCCAGTCCACCCAGGGAACACTTGGACTGCTTTCCTGCATTGGGGCAATGAATTAAGTATAAAACTGCATAACCTGGGCAGGGGTAGAAGAGCAGCAAGCAGAACTCCGTCAGAACCTCCCATGAGGACCAGGGAGGAGCCTTTCTGCCCGTTAGCACATGGAGGGCACACAGAGTCACTGCTGGTGGCACTATGACTTCGGTGACTCTGCCCCATACGCTGAGCAGGAAGACATGCCCAGGGGTCAAGTCTGGAAGAGAAGAAGGACAAAGAGTGTTGGGACTTTCTGCAAGAGCCAGTGTACCTGACAAGACAGTGAGTCGTCCGACTGTGTGGACTCCCTCCCAAGGAGCCTCACAGGCAGGCCACCACATTATTGCTTCATCCACTGGGATACAACCCCAGCAAATCTCTGTGCCTTTAAAGCCCGTTGGACTGCAGGAAATCTGGGGTATCCAATCACTGTGTGCAGACTTTGGTATTTTTGGTCAAAAACATCGAGGTACGCAGCCAAATTTAAGTGGCGAGGTTAGGAATTATCTGGTAAATTATTCCAGGCCAGCAGCTAAATGGGATGACTCTGGACCCAAGTTGATTTTTTTTTGGCCTATTCAGTCAATCCAACTTGGCTCTCGACGGCAGCCCGGGGCTAATGGCCCGTAGGCTTTCTGACGAGGGACCATCGTTAGCAGAGCGAAATGGAGTCCTGCTCAGGGAAACGGTGAAATCCCCCGTGTTTCAGCTGGGATTAAAAATGAAGAGTGAAGAACATTATATATTTAACTTTTCTTTTTGACACTGATTAAATACTGGTTGAAAATAGAAGTTCTGCTTTCTAAAATTTTAGGTCATCGAGAAAAAAAGAGTAACGATAAATGTGCATCTTTTGACCCATGCCGATGGGAACGGTTGATTACACACTCCCACTTCGCTGGGTTTCTGTCGCATGGTCACTGCCAGGAGCTGATTTCACGCACTTTCCCCCGTCTTTGCCCCGAGTTACATCTCAACCCTTCATGTCTCTCCACTTCTGTCTCACTCAGTAAAGAACCACACAGCCACGCTCACAGTGAACAAAGCTATTATTTAATGGAATCATTCCACTGTGAAACCAAGTTATTTTAATTGGCTTAAAATAATATTAAATGCTGAAAGCCAAGTACACGACCTCTGGCCCCGCTGGTGTTTGAGATATCATACTCCTCATACTTTCTGGTGAGAGTCTCAGGCCCGTCTCTGAAGAAGCGCCAAGTGTAAATAAATTCATAGTCTTTAGATCAGGGTCTTGCCAATGTATATTATGTCTCATATAAGCCCTTATTATATAACTTCCTTCTTTGGGCTTTACAAAGTTTTTGTTTGTTGACATTCGGGGTGTGTCTAGAAAGTGTATTTTTGATTTATCCTGCTCACCTAGGCCGAGTGCCCTGGACTTTGGGGATCTGGTTTATACTTCATGGTTTATTTTTTTGTGGTTGTATATTTCCTACATTTTGTTCATGTGCCCTTGGACTTCTTAGGCAAAGCTTGACAGCTCATTTTTATAAATCAACAAATAAGTAAGTAATACATGAAGGATCAAGGGCCACAGCAGCAGCACCATGGGGAGATTTATGTTGTCCTAGGCACTTAGGTGCTTATAATGATGATGTCCTTGGACCCGAGGCCCAACACGTTTTTCATTGGAACTATTAGATTCCATACAAGATCAACAATTACAAACACTGCAGCGAAGGTAATTAAAATTCAACAGGCTTCTTTTACAGGCTTCAGAGGTTAGTATTCTCTTGTCTTCCTCTCTGGCCTGACTTCTATCTGCATTGCAGAATTCCCTTGTTTAACTTCCAAAAGCTACTCTGTTAATACCTCCTAAACCCAGAGGCATAATTGAGGGAGAATGAAACTTAGAATTCTTGAATCCTTAAGGAGTCCCCCTGCCCCCAGGGGCCAGGTCCAGCTTAGGAATTCCACCTAGTTGCAAGCATGCTCATTAGTCTATGTGCCCCCAGGTCGGGCTGGAAGACATCCCTTCCAAGAGGGGAAAGAGAGGATTTTACTTCTTATAAAATTCACCAGGTTTCCTCTGGGAATAAACAGAGCTTGAGAGGGGACCTGCTGAGGAGCCGTGATCTAGAAGGCCCCCTTTGTGTGTGGCTGGGCCTCTGGCCTGTCCAGCTGGGGGCCTGGTGCAGAGGACTCATGCATTGTTCGTGGAATCCATGAATGAATAAACACAACTTCGAGGAGCAGGTAGAAAGCCCAGTAATTTGGTGGGTAGTCTTAAATCTCTAACTATTCATTTACATTCCAAAACAACAAAAGGACACTTTATGAATCGAGGAAAAGAAAATACAGGGAAGTGGGGGTAAAGGGGAGGAAAAGGGGAAAAGAGGAGAAACAAGATTATAACATTTTATTCTGATAATGTGATTGAGTGCTCTTTTGGTATGCTAGTATGGTTAGTTTGGTCTGTTAGGTTGTCTTGTTTTGGCCTTTTCTTCCTGTTTTTTTGGTAAATAGTGCTGGACAGACTTAAGTAAAATTGTGGTGGTTAAAATGTTTTCTAAAAGCATTTTCATAACCCTCCCTTTCATTGTTTTATTCCCAAGTAATTACAAGGATAATAGCCACAGCAGTGAAAATAGCTCATACGTTTTGAAGCCTTGCTCTAGGCCAGGCCTAGGCCCGTGAAAACTCAGGTGAAAGGTAGAGGAGACGCAAGATCCCTCCTGTTCTACAGAGGAGGAGGGGGGCACTGGGAGGGGTGGCACTCCTTTGCCCAAGGTCACACGGCATGTCTGTGGCTCATCAACCCAGCTGCCTTCCCCCACACCCTCTCCCTGGGTGCCCAGTGTCTGCAGGGGGTCCTCCATTCCAGGCTTACGCCAGCTGTGAAGCCTCCGTGAGCTGTGGCACATCTGGCAAGCCCCTCCTACCCTCAATCCTTCAGAACTCGTCTGCCTGGTGTCCTGAGAGCCCCGCTCTGAGAAATGGACCCTTGCTAAGGGAGGAAGAGCTGACAGTGAATTCGTCTGTTGTCATTCCAACTGACCCCCTTTGGAAGTTTGACGGAGGCTCCCGGAACAGTGTGCTGTGCCAGGAGGAGTGACTTTGGCGTCGAGGGGCTGGGACTGTAGGCAGATCCCCGGGGAGGGGCCAAGGCTGGTCCTGGCCCACCATTCAGAGCCCTTCACACCACACTCAACACGCAGGGGCCTTTTCGGCTTCTGCTCTGGGACGGCGTGAGCTGGGCAGAGTGTGACGTGCCCCTTCACTGTTTGTAAGTAGTTCTAGTCAGGCTCCTTCACAGGAATGGACTCACGGCCCCGTCTGGCTGTGGGAGCACCTGGGGCGGCCCTGGCCTGTGTCCTCTGGGGTCTCATGGGGTAGACAGCAGTTCCACACTACGAGGGCACTGCATGCCCTTCGTAACTGGCCTCCGGGCACGCAGGCTTCTCTGTGGGCCGGGCAGGTTCTCCCTCGACCGGTGGTGTTGGTGTTCGTTGTGTGTGTGATGGAAAAAGAGAGAGAGAAAGAGAGCAGAGGGAGCGAGAGAAGCAGGGGAATCTCTCCTCTGTCCAGCTATTTATCTGTCAGAACAGGCCTAGATTTCGTTTGGAATTGAGTTTACGTCTGCACCTTTCTATGAGATACACTGGAAGTGAAAATTCCAGGCTTCTGTTAGCCACTGTCACCTCTAGCTGCATACACAGTCCGATCACCGTGGTGGCCAGTTCGGGGATCACTGATGGGAGAGCGGTGGCCTTCCAGCCAGGAGACCATGGTTCTTGGGCTCCCTGCTCCATCCCAGCTGCAGGAACTCAGTTGAGTTCTGTCACGTCTCTGCTGCCCCAGCATGGGCCCCTCTCGGTTTGGACGTGCTGTGACTCTGTGACTTGGAACTGAAATTGTTGCCACTCATAACCCTTTCATTTAAGGACCCCCCCACGTGTCTTCACCTGTGTTGTCTCAGGCACAGTCCCCATAGTGTCCCTCTGTCTTGTCTGCAGGGCGATCTGGACTGCCAGCTGTCCTCAGAGTTGTCCTGACATGCCACACGGGGCTGGGCTTCCCTGTCCCTGGGTGAGGGCCGCCTTCTGTTCCCTGCTCCTTTTCTGCCTGGTTCCCCAAAGCGCTGATGTCTCCCAGGTAGGCGTGTTACTAGACTCCAGCGGCCCGAGGATGCCTTTCCTGGAAGGAGTGGGCACCCAATGATGGAGGCAAATGTGCAACCAAAGGGGCACGGCCGGTAAAAATGGTGGAAAGGGGTCTGCAGAGATGTGGGGGGCCCCATTCTGCTTCATGCTCAGTACACTCCACACATGGCTACATGGAGGGGAGAGAAAGACAGTCATCAAGATCAGAAAGCAACCGTTTTCTTCCGAGGACTCGCTGGTGAGGCCAGACGCCATCGTGGGACGACGCCATTGTGGGTCCACACCAACTCTCCTGCTGCACTTCAATTGCTGGCCAGCTCTCAGGAGCTGCAGGAGAGACACCAAGGCCATCTGCTCCAGCACAGCCCTGTGTCGTGCCCGCATAGGTACGAGTGACATTTTCATGGGAGGCAGAGTCAGCCCCAGGGCAGAGTCGCCTGGTCCATGTTGGGGGCGTCTGTAGTCTCATCAGTGAGAGCACTCAGCATATCACCATGAGAAGGGTCCAGACCAACTAACACGGTCCTGACCAGGGCACAACTGCCTGCTCCAACATTCCCAAAGGCAGAGAGGTTCATGTTCAAGTGTCAGGGACAGGTTTTATTGTCTCCTCAGATATACTTCTTTTTTTTTAGTGCATTGCTCATGGAAAACACCTACAAACTTAAAATGTTTTCCTTATGAATCAATTTTTTATTTGACAGAAGCGAAGATACTTGTGCCCATAAAAAATGCTGTGTGTTTTTGAAGTGGCTCCCTGGCCCTGCACCTTGCGGAGGCGGGGACGCCGGCGAGCAGCTGAGGAGGCAGGAGCGAGGGAAGACTGGGCTGGGGGCCTGTGGGGTGTAACGTGCGGCTCAGCAAACGGCGGGAGGAGACGCAGAAACGAGAAGCAGTTAAAAATAGTGACTTGCATGGCTTTTACTGCAATAAAACATGGGACGAGAGGCAATTAGCGCTTAAACGGCAGAGATGGCGTGCTGCTGGGAAGGGACCCGGGGAAGGCGGACAGATTTCTTGTCTGCGAATTGAAATTCGTAGGACCAACAATTGCCGAGGAGATCTATCTGCTGTCGTTTCTTCTCCTGCGAGTCGACGGGATGACTTCCTTTCTCTCCCACTTTCTGAGACGTGAACCAATCTGTTAGAAAAGCCTTGGTTTTCAGTTTTCTGAAAACATTTCACAAGGTGTATGGTGAAATGTATTCGAGTTTTAGAGAACTCTCTTAACTCCCGTGAAACTGTGGTTCCCTCTACATGGACATGGGGGTGCCTGTCAGCTGTCGACCGGGGTTGGCTCATCTCGCCAGAGGGATGGAATTCTGGGCCACGATGGCTAGAATGGGACTTCCAGAGATGCCTGTTTCCTTCCTCCTCATCATTAGTGATACTTTTCATGAACCTGTGTGTTAGGTCCAAGAACAATGGCATTCAATGTCTGCAGTGAGTGCTGATTCCTTGGGAAGTCGTGGAAAGCTTTTCAGGACAGCCCGGCCATGCCTGAAGCTGGGAACCCTCCATGTAAGGAGAGGCCTGGGAAACTACTGGAAACCCTCTTGTTTCTAGGAAAACAGTGTGTTCTCCAGTGCTGGCTGAATCCATGGAAGGATAAAATAGCATGGAATAAGGTTCCTGGGTCATGACAACAAAATGACATCTTCATCTTAGAATTTCTGGACAATAAGAAATCTATTACTTCTAAGTAAAGTTCAGTGTAACAAACGTCTTTCTCACTGTACTCTGAGTTGTTTACATTTTCAAAATTCTAACAATCGACTCGTCTTCTAATAGATGTGTGCTCCTGGATGGGTTTGTTTTCCACTTTTTCTCCAGTTTTTCTGGAAATTGATGGCATATATAATAACCAGCTGAGCATTTAGGAAGCATGGTCGATAACACACTTCTTTCTAAGAGCATTGAAAATCTCCTGTGTCACCCAATTCATTGGCAAGGCTGTGTTTTATTTTACGTAGAGAATTCCATCAGAGTTTGTTGGTAGCTTTGGTCTTCATTCATGTTCAAGGAACGTTTCCCCACTGTGACCTGGGAGCCCACTTCCTAGAACCACTCACGTGCTGGTTACAACACCGAACCCCACGCTCCCACGCCAGTGGAATTGAAGTCTAGCACTTGGGCTCTGAAACCTGTGTGTTTTCCAGTTCCCAAGGAAATTCTTGTGAGATGCGGAGACCCACTGGCCTCATGTGTGGGGTGTACTCTGGGCAAAACGGCGGTAGGCTCTGTCTTCAGTGGCATGGCTGCTGCTCTGTGCCCCTCTGCCCCACGCCAACAGCCCTGGGGCACATACTTCATGATGAGTCTAGACAAATGCATCTGCGGCCGGACTCGCATCCCATGCAGTTCAGCGTTTTAACATAGGATGCCGAACTTCCTGAGGGGGCCCGAACAGGACTGGCCCCCCCTCTAGTGTGCACCTCTAGCCTCTCTAACCAAGGAGTGACTTGGGGGCAAGGACCTCCTGTCACTAAGGCCCGCCCTGCAACCACGTTCTCCACTCGCCAGGTGGCCCTTCTAACACCACTTAGCATAGGGATTCTGGAACCAGGAGTCTGGACACGCCCAAGGCAAAGCCAACAGCGGCCTCTCCTTTCCCACTGTTCCTGCAATGGTTTTTAATGAGGGAAAATTCCTTCCCCGCCCTTGGTGGAAACTTGTGCAGTTCCACAACATTTTGGTCCTTGGAAGTAAAAAAAAATGCAGTCTCAGTGGAGTCATTTACAGTGTCCAGTTCCAGGTCAAAATCAAAACCTTGAACTTGATGTAAAGCCGAGGCTTCCCTTTCCCCAGCGAGGCTCTGCTTTGGGCCGTGTGCTCACAGTGGCCTTGCTTCCTCCCCAGGCTTGGGAGCGGCTGTTTCTTATCCTGCCAGGATTGAGCTGGGGGGCCAGATGGGGAAGGGGGTGAGGAGAGTTCTAGCTCGATGGGTACAACCTCAGGAGGTTTGGCATCAGAACCACAGACGCTTCCCTCAGTCCTTCAGAAGCTGCTCCAGGGCCCACGTGACGTCCTGGCCCCAGAGCTGAGGGTGCCTGTCTCTGAGCTGGCAGGTCATCCTCTGTCCATGGTTTTGTCCCTTCCTCCCTCCTCTTCCCCTCACTCCATTTTTTTCTCCTTCTATCTTTTTTCTTTGTCGGATCACTCCACACAGATTTGCTTACCCCAAAGTGATACCCCAAAGCCAATATTTTGAATGACTTCACTGAATATCAAGTTTCCCTTCCTTTTATGTCAACATGCATGCTTCTTCCCCCCCTCCAAACCCTGGAACGCAGGCAAGGTACAGGACACTGCCGCCTGTCCTTTGCCCTGGAGTAGCTGGTCATTGTTTCTGCTGCCTGTCTCTGTGTAACTGACCATGCAGGCCATGGCTCAAAATAACTAGCATCATGGTTTCTGATGGTTCTTCGAGCTGATCAGGTAGTTTCTCTGACTGGTTGCCCGGCTTACCCATGAGCCTCATTCCCCTGGACAGTGGGCTGGGCTGGGGGATCCAACGTGGCTGAATTCATGCGTCTAACAGTCGGCGAGGCAATGCCGGAGCACCTCTCTTCGCACAGCCCACCTCCAGTGTCCAGTGCCGTTCATCTCCTTTGGGGGAGACTGACTTCCCAGGTGTCCCGAGAGACAACGCTAGAAGTAGGTGGCAAGGCCTCTCGGGGCCAAGGCATGCAAGTCAGACCATGTCACTGTTGTCACACTTCCTGGGTGGAAACACTCCATGTCTGGATGGAGAAAGTGACAGAACCCCAAGGCCAGAGAACCTAAATGTCATGCAGAGAGGACTTTGTGGTCATGTTTCGCAATCTACCTGGCAGAACTAGCTTTCCAGAGTTTTCCAGTTTTCGTGCAAACACTCATCCCTATTCCTGCAGAAGTCCCTGCAGAAGACACACCAAGGTCCCTGAGGCTTTCCATCCAAGAACGATCCTCGAGATCCTGTCTGGCTGGAGGGCAGACAGGACACACAGGACAGCCCCTGACTCCTGATATCAGTGTCCTTGCACAACATCTGTTTTCGTAAGGCGTTCCAGAGGCAGGTCGCCTGTTTGTGGATGACTGTCAGTTCTGTATGCGCTCTCATGCCTCCTTTGAAATGCAATATATATTTGTATTTTGATATCTTTAGCCAAACTGACACATTTTCTTAGATTTATTAGAAGCAGATTTCCAAAAGGAGCCTCTAACTTCTGAGCAAACGGTAACTACTAGGGCAGCTTTGCAATCACATGGGCCAGGCTGTAGCTCCCAGATTTGCCGCCTGCCCTGTCTGAGCCAAACATGTCACCTTCGCTGTGGGGCTGATATGACACACCTCCTGGGAGGTTTAAGCCCTTGCTGGCAGAGATGTGTCAGAGAGCTACGTGACCCAGGTCTGGCTCCCTGTGTGTACGGCCAAGTCAGGGTAGGCTTCCTACATAGTTCTGAGTGAAGCTTCTTCTTCTTTCCTCCAATCAGGCAGACGTCTCACAACCCAGAGGTGATAAGCCTGAGGAAAAAGGGCCAATTCGCTAAAAATAGGGGAAGTATGAGATTGGAAGAAGATCCTGGCTGAGACACTGAATTAACCTGGCAATGCCACTTCCAGGTTCTCATTGTGTGATAGACATAAATGCCTTTTTTATTTTGTTACTGATGGTTGAGAATTTTCCTTACAGCCCAAAGCATCCTAATTGATGTAGTAGCTATTACATGGATGCAGAATAGGGGTTAGTACCCAGGCTTCTCAGATGAAATTAAAAAAATAAAACAAGCCCTGGCTGGTGAGGCTCAGTGGACTGAGCACCAGTCTGAGAACCAAAGGGTCACTAGTTCGGTTCCCGGCAGAGCACATGTCAGGTCCCCAGTTGGGGGTGTATAGGGGAGGCGACCACACATTGAGGTTTCTCTCCTTCTCTTTCTCCCTCCTTTCCCCTCTCTCTAACAATAAATAAATAAAATCTTAAAAAAAATTAAAACAAGATGGAGAAAGTTAAGTAAATTGGCTGAGCCAGGCCATTGTTAGCAGATAGGAACCCAGATGTGACCTCTGATGTCTGGGATACAGCTCCAATCGGCAAGTATTCAATAAGCAAATCCCTGGAGGGTGCGGTCTCCATCACTGGCCCTGACTGTGGGGAGGCAGCCTGATGGGAGGAAACAGGCAGCAAGGAGAAAAGAACATAGGTGTCGGGTCCATGGATGGCTGTCTCTGCCACTGCATCGCCACTGCAGTGATCTGGGATGTCGCCTCCCCTGAGCCAAGTGTCCGCAGCCGTCGAGGGTCAAGTCCTCGTGCTGACCTAGCAGGGCAGTGGCAAGGATTAGATGCAGAATGAACTAAGATGAGGCCTATAAACCCTGTCTCAAGATCCTGTCCAAATGAGGCTTTGAAGATGTCAGCCAAGCGGTTGAGTTGGGGTTGGCTCCCCAAAGGCTGGTGAAGGAGGACAACTCCTCTGGAAGGCGGTGTGTCCGCTTTGGAGCAAGAAGACCAAACTGAGCCGCTCCGGGAAATCTCTGTCCCCGGAGCAAACCCAGGGCCCCAGCTGAGGTAGGAGCGGTGGGTGGGGCTGAGGCTCCAGGAGAGCCCTGTGACCCCAGCTGGCCGCTTTCTGCTGCAGAGTTCTGTGTGTGAGGGGATGTCGGCATTGAGTGTGTGTGTGTGTGTGTGTGTGTGTATGTGTGTAAAGCTGACAAGGCAGGTGTGTAGTGTTTTGGTGTGCATAGGATGCTTCAAACACACAAGCTCAGGGAGCTTCCTCCTGCAACCGATTTGCTGTCAGAGACCCTTCCCATCCATTTCCTGGTCCTGGGCAGGGGATCTTGTGGGGGGAATCTTTCCTGGGAAGTAGCATGTATTCTGGGAACCCCGGGAGTTGAAATAGCCCCTCCTCATCCCCCTTTACCCCTCCCCCCCCAGAGGACAGAGCTGGGCTACATGGGAGGGAACAGGCCATCCTGCAGACAACTGACCCAGGTGTTGGGTGGGGCCTTGGGTGGCCAATTTGAGTGGGAGTCTGGATAAGATGGACTCCTTGGAAGCAGCCTTCCAAGGATAGAGCTTCCCCAGCGGTGTTCTGAGGAAGGCCACCTGCACGGGAGTAAAGATGGCAGGGTGGTGGAGAGAGGGGACAAGTCATAGTACTGCAGCGTCAGGTAGAGCTCTGCAGCCACAGCGCCTCGGGGAGTGGGGCTTCGCTTGAATGAGCTTCAGATGCAGGCTGCCCAAGGATGGGCTGCAACCTTGGGCACGCAGCTTCCGCTGGCTGCATGCAGTTGTCTAAGGGGGACCGCACTCCAAGCCCCTGGTAGCCAACACTGCTGGCAGCCAGAATGATGGCTGAGTTAGTCTCACGGGAAGCTCGGGATGGCGCATCCCAGTGTCCACTACAAACACAGCCCTTGTCTCCCATTGGGCGATATGGCTCAGTACAAAGTCTTTGTAGCTCTTCCCGGCCCATCTGCCATAAGGCACACAAGTCTGGTTGTAGCTGTCATTAAAAACAGTTCTCCCAGCGCTTTGGTGTGTAAGTCCCTGTGCACATGGCCCACCTGTCAGTCAGTAGTGTCACTGCTGTTTCAGGAAGGGGTTCTGCCCCAGACCTGGTCCTGGGGCATGCTGCCCCCATAGCCTCCCCCTTCCCCAGTCAAAGAGGGAAGCAAGAAAAACTCTGCAGTGAGTGTTCTGGACCACGAGTTGAGTCCGTGATCAGAGGTGTCTTTCACAGGCACAGTCCATGGACATCAGAGAAATATCCGGGGGACAGTCCACCTCACCCCTGCTGTGGCTGAGGAAATCAGATCCCCCTTCTCAGGAGACAGCGCCCTTTATTAAAGTAAAGAACCTTGACCCATGAGTACTCTTGAGGCCGACTTGCAAAAGAGCCAACATTTGATTGCATCGACTTAAAAAGGTGTGTGTTAAAAGTCTCAGGTCAAATTCTTTCCTCCCTTTCAACTGTTAAGATAATAATTGATAAGTGCAACACATAAGACAGTTGGTCCCTAAGGTCGATATTAATGTCATTTTGATGCTCGAACCTGGCATAAATGTTGAATGAGTGACTACTATGTGTCCTATAGGAAACACTTCCTGTGTATTTCTTTGTTTAGTCCAGGTGCCAGCTTTATCGGTTAGACACAATTATACCCCCACGCGACACAGGACGACAGTAAAACGGAGACAGGAGGTGATGTCCTGAAGCCCACGAAGCTAGTTGAGTGGCAGGATTGTTGGAACCGAGGGAGCTGGACGTCAGAGCCACGCACATCACACTGACGACCACCCAGCTCTACCCCCGAGAGGCAGGATGTGAGTGACTACCCTGAGATCGAGGAAATAGAATGCTATTTCTTCAGCAATATTTAAAACGTAAAAAAATTAAAAATAAGGACATAAACGTAAAGGTCTTCTTTTTTAACTGCATAGGATCAGCATTTAAAGATCATTCCGTCAGCAGCCTACCTCCTGTTTCCAGCACAGTTTTATATCTTGGGTGCAGACCCTGCATCTGAGGCAGATCAGACAGAGAGCCCTAACAGCAAACCTTTCAATCAAGAAAGTTTACTCCAAATGTTCCCAGCAGAGCCCAAAGCCGGGCGAGCTCACAGCCCCACATTAAAACGCTAGGAAAAGATCGCACGGCAGCAGCTGCTTATCTGGATTACTTAGTCTAGCCATTCTGCTCAGACTGAAAAAAACCTGTCTGAGTTACAGGAGGAAAAAAAGCACGCCTCTACAATGTCAAGTTAGCGCTTGTTGGGAGGGCCGTGATTTCCCATTCGTTGCCCCAGAAGGTTCAGGTGTACCTTGAGATGAAGTCAAGATGTTTTTCCAGACTTCGGGGTAACACAGGCTCCGTGTCTGTCCTTCCCCCACTGGGTCCTGGGCTGTTTCCAGAACCAGAGCCTCCCTTGAATTAAAAAAAAGAAAAAGTCCTTGAAATGTTTCACAGCTGATTCTAGAATCTTAGACAGTAGGAAGTCGCAGTCCCTTCTCACAGCCATCTTATGCAGCTCCCCTTAGTGTCGCACAAAAAGATAAATGAAGTCAGTAAGACCAAGGGGTGCGCTGCCCTCTGCCGATGTCTCCTGGGTGAGGGCCCACAGCACCATCACTGCGCTTGCACACGCACCTGACCCTTTTGAGATCTGATGTTCCTTAACACCAATTTTGGTGGGGTTTTTTACTTACCAATATCAAAGCATGGTTGCTAAGCGTGGTCTCTAAGGCATGGTGTGATTTCCATTTTGCAGAAAGGGAGACAGAAGGGCCTTCTTGGGAAAAGGTCTTCTAATGAGATTACAAACTGTGGGCTTCTCGGTTCCAGAAGTAGCATCTCTTCCTGCACGCCCCCCAGTTTCCATTCCCCCCTTGGTGCTACTTCCAATGGCAGAGATTGTTCTTCGCCTTGTGCCTGTGGCCGCTGCTGGGGTTGGTCACTCACACTAAGAAAAATGAGGGAGGCAGGGTCTGCAGTAGAGTAGTTCTCTGTGCAGTGGCGCTAAAAGGCCTGTTTCCTAACATCACACATCCAGTTCCAATGCCACCACTCGGACTCAGAGGTGGAAATGCCGCTCCGCGTGCTCGGCCGGCTGCAGAGCCATGTGGAGGGACCGGAGGGTTGCGGAGTCAGGGCTCTGGCCGGTGCTGCAGCCTCTCACCGCCTGCCACACAGGACAGCCTGCGCTGTCAGTCTAGCTCTGGGGTGTTTACGAAAAGTTATGAATTACCTGTGAAGTGCCCGTGAACCTCAAACAGAGAGTTCATGTTTCTCCTCTTGAGGGTTGTAGTTTCAGAGGACTGCAGCTTCTGTTGTGAAATGTTTTCTCAGCATGAAATCCCCACGGTTCTTCATGCATGGATAGAAGTGGCATGAAAATACACACAACTCATGTCACTTCAAGAAAGGCCGATGACATTCACGGCATTGCGCCTAGAAGACAATGTGCCGAGAAGCAGCTCGGAAGCTTTCTGCATGCGCCCCTCGCGCGGCGTGTTGGTGAGGATTTCCAGGGGCCACGGGCAGCCCATGCCTGCACTGCTGGGGGCTCACCAGACAGGGGTGGGCTTTCAGCATGTAGCAGAAGCTAAGAAGTCGTCACTCCCATGTCGTATCCAAAACTGTCGTCAAGAAACCAGGCTTTGCTGTTGGTGTTTTCTGCCATTCTTTGTCTCATGTGTGACTTTGATTTGATTGGGCTGAAAGAACTGTGGCCTGGTCCCGTAAGGCAAGGCTTGTTGTCACATGACCGCACCAGTTCCCCAGTCCGTGCCCGCAGCCTGCTTTGAGGAGTGGAGGTGACGGCAACCTTATGGCCCAGAAAACTCCAAGTCGTCACTGTCTGCTCCTCTATAGAAAAAGGTGGCTGACCCCTAGTTAAGAGCAATCTGGGAATTTAAGATTTTTTTATGATTGATATTTTTTTAAAGATTTTATTTATTTTGGAGAAAGAGGGAGGGAGAAAGAGAGGGAGAGAAACATCGATGTGTGGTTGCCTCTCACCTGGCCCCCAGGCCCGCAACCCAGGCATGTGCCCTGACTGGGAATCGAACTGGTGACCCTTTGGTTCACAGCCCACACTCAATCCACTGAGCTACACCAGTCAGGGCAGAATTTAAGATTTTGATGGCTCAGATATTTTCATGCTGGTTCTCAGGGTTCCCTTCCTTCCCAAACAGGTGGTGCTTCTCCTTGGCCCAGCAGACCTGCCGAGGCTGAGGGTCCGGGTTTTTCTGAGCTGCGCGGCTGCAGTCATCACGTACTGGAACTGATTCTCAGTCTTTCCCTCCTTTGTCTGCAGGAGCGGGGAGTCTCTTCCCTTGCCAAGACGCCTCCGCCTTTCACGTTTCACCTGTGTGGGTGGTGACTCGCCCTAAGTCTGCCATTGTCCCTCTCTGGGGCACGGGGCCCGCCCCAGTGATCCGATTTCACGGGCTTCATCACTCTTCTCTTCCTCCAACCTCTCAAAGGCCCAAGATGTTGTGTCTGACTACCGTAAGTACTAGAGTATGCACACAAATGCCACCAGCCTCGACTTTTTGTCCCAGTGATTAAGGCTCCAAGCCTCCTCTATCCAGAGTGTTCACTTCTGGAGAAATGTGGAAGCTACTGTTTCTTTTCTTCTTTTTTTAATTAAAATTTTATTTTCAATCACAGTTGACATACAACATTATGTTGGTTTCTGGTGGACAGCCTAGAGCCCAGGTGGCAGAGGCGAGGCCTGCAGGCCGAACTCGGCCTTCCACATTGTTTTATCCAGCCGCAGCACTGAGCTCCCTGCCCCTAGTTAAGGAGTGGTTACATCTATACAGTCCTTGTTACATTTGGACTGTTGAAGGGCCACACCGTGAGGCTGGTGCAGCCCCCAGGGAAGATGAGTTTGACACCCCTGGCAGGATGGTTAGACAGCTGTGTAGTTACAGAGTGGTCCCTCCAGTGAGCCTGGCCCTGCCAGACACACCGCACACGGTCACTGCAACACCACTGACGGCACTGCCTGTCCTGCACTTCACATCCGCGTGACGGTCTCCACCCCGTGCGATTGTGTGTGCTCTTTCTAAATCGAGTTACCCTGTCGCTTTATGACAACAGGAAACAAGTCAAACACATCCACGGCCGAAGACCAGTGCTGGGGCCGGCGACGTGACAGAGCTGCATGCCGTCGACCACGCAGCTTTAGGACGAGCAGTGAAGTGCTTGCCCAGTGATGGATGAGGCTCCCGGGGCTGGGCCGGCGCGGCCTGTGGATGTGTTTGCGTGCATGGTGCGGCTACGGTGGTTGGGGGCAGAGTGGAGGGGGACACACCTTGCAAGTTGGAACGGGGTAAGCCCGGAGAAGTCACGCTTGGCTGGGGGCCCAGGGTACAAGTTTGTGCGGAGCCAGGAAAGGCGATGCCCGGTCCTCTGTGTGACACCTGGCGCGGAGGCTGGAGGGAGGCATGCCTCGTCAGCGATTTCCCCAGATGCTTTCTGGGTTTCTCCACCGCTGTCAGCAGCTCCTTTCAGACACACAGATCACGTAGCCCCGGAACTGCCAGGATGCCCTCCGCTCCGGGCGCAGCCTGCTGATTGTTCTTCCTCGCTGGTGCGATCCTGGGCGAAGGGGAGCATTGGCCAGGAGTCAGCATTCTCCCTCCACATAGTCAAGAGCCCCGGATTTTCTGGTTTGAAGGGAACAGTCGTACTGGGAAGTGGACAAAGTGTCCAAGGTCCTGGCAAGATCCAGGCTGTCTCTGTTGGCCTCACTGTCTGGCCCAGGGAACAGAGGCGGGGAACAGGTCAAACCTTCAGCACAGTGGAGGGACGCTCCGAGTCGTGGCCTCGAACAGGAGAGACAGGCTGGCCCCTCAGGCCCTTTCATCCCCTCTGTGCTGGCCGTGAGCAGGGTTGGGGGCAGCGGCAGGGGCAGGGAGGGCTGGGGGATGATGATGTGTAACCCCCAGGTAGTTAATCCCTAGTTACAATCTTATTCTTTTATTTTGTTTATTATTTTTTAAATGTTTATTTTTTAGACAGAAGGGAAGGGAAGGAGAGAGAGGGGGAGAGAAACATCAATGTGCACTTGCCTTTCGAGCACCCCACACGGGGGGCCTGGCCCACAACCCAGGCATGTGCCCTGAGTGGGAATTGAACTTTCGACCCTTTGGTTTGCAGGCTGGTGTTCAATCCACTGGGC
Organism: Tonatia bakeri; assembly: GCA_004024845.1. Lineage (NCBI taxonomy): Eukaryota > Metazoa > Chordata > Mammalia > Chiroptera > Phyllostomidae > Tonatia > Tonatia bakeri. The sequence goes on along the minus strand of PVIA01002366.1, from coordinate 92,535 downwards.
CACCCCAGCCAGGGCCCTAGTGACCATCTTGATAAGGGGAGAGTGAATCAGTCATTTTGGACCCTGAAGCTGGCTGGTTCCATAGTTAACGAGAGCAGGGCTTGCCATGAAATGAACTTGAAACAGAGGGAAAACGTATCATGAGGCAGAGAGAGAGGCTGGCGCATCATCACTGCATCTTTAAAAGACTTGGCTGGCCCTGGCTGGTGTAGCTCAGTGGACTGAGCACGGGCCTGTGAATCAAAGAGTCACTGGTTCGATTCCCCAGTCAGGGCACACGCCTGGGTTGCAGGCCAGGTCCCCAGTGGGGAGTACACGAGAGGCAAACACACATTGATGTTTTTCTCTCTCTCCTTTCCTTCCTCTCTCTCTAAAAATAAATAAATAAATAAAATATTAAAAAAAAAAGACTCGGCTTGGACTCAGATCTTATCGCCATCGGCAGGACCGGTTGTTGTCGGGGCCTCCACAGGGGGGCAGCCTCATGGAACACCCCTCACCCCCACGCTGGGGCTCACGCACATCTCCACGGCCCCGGAGATGAACGCTTGGCTCTAGAGATGAAAAATCCTCGTAGAAGTGTGAAGACTCACAAATGGCTCCCGGAAAAGGCACGCAGCCACTGTGCCTGCCCTCGGTGGCCACGGTCCCCTCTCACCTTCGGGTCTTTCTAGCACCAGGGAAGCAAAATTGTCATTGCCTTCAGACACCACCTCTTTTCTCAAACAATAATCCCATTGTACACCCCGTGCCACCGCCGGTGGTGTCTCTGGTACTTCACAAATGCCTCTGGTGTTCGTTTAGCCGCAGAAAAACGAACGAGCTTTTGGCTCAGGGTCCTCCTCCTGTTTGTGGGTCAGGGCTTGCTAGAGTTGTTGGGACAAGAAAACCATTTCCCTCTCAGCATTCATTACCAGGAAAAAAATTCCATTGTGTGTCTTAAAAGTGACTTGTGACTCATCTCTTTTTGGGGGATGGAATTTTAGTTTCAGGTTTTGGTCAATGGTGTATTCTTCAGTCAGGGAAAGTAACAGATGTTCAGAGAGAGAGAGAGAGATGCTGAAATCGGTATGCTTTATTCATCCCCTTGCCACACCTACAGGATGCTGAGGAACGGCGCAGAAATGTTGTCCTGAGCGAATCATCGGGTGCTTAGCATCATTCCCTAACTGGAGACTGGCCTCCGCATACCAAGAGAAATTCATGCTGAGTGAATGGGGCAAGATGCCACGTTAGTGCTGACTTCTTCTGACTAGTGTTTTTTCACTTTGTTGTTTGAACAATTAAAATAGCTTTACTCTTTATGTATAATTATTAGGTGAATATTTGTGTGCTTACATTAAAAATTTTAAGTTAAATGTATTGAGGTGACATTGGTTGACAGGGTCACATAGGTTTCAAGTATACATTTCTATGATATAAGATCTGCGTGTTGCACTATGTGCCCCCACCCAAAGTCAAACCATCACCCATCACCTCGCATTAGGTCCCCTGCACACCCCCCACCGGCCACTGCCTTCCCTCTGGCAACCACCGCATTGATGCCAGTTTGTGTCTCACACAGGAGGGAAATCATATGGTTCTTAGGCTTTTTCTGTCTCACTCATCTCAGCACAATATTCAGAAAGTCCATCCTGTTGTCACAAACAGCGGGACTCCGTCTTTCCCTGTGTCTGAGCAGCGCCCCACTGTGCACACGCACCCTGTCTTCTCTGCCCAGTCACCATCGAAGGGTGCTGTGGGTGTCTCCTGTCTGGGCCACTGTGAATGATGCTGCTGTGAACACAGGGGTGCTCATGTCTTTGTGAATATATATTTTCAAGTTATTATTATATTTATACGCAGGGCAAAAAACCATCATTCAGGCTATCACAAACATTTCAGAGAGGACAGTGACATGTAAGGGAGAAGACGTAAGTGTCCCTCCCCGACCATCCAGGGGTGATCAGCGTCGAGGTCTGCTGTTCTGGTCACACCCACACTGGTACACTCCCCTAGCACGGACATGCACACCACGTGTGGGGGCCTGGCTGGCTCTTTAAAAATTCACCAGTGCATGAGCTTCATTCTTCTTCTTCTTCTTTTTAGAAAAAAAATTTGTGAAACGTGTATCTCTATAGATTGCTGGTTGCAGCAAAGGTAGAAACATTTTTCTGGCCCCTGAATGGTCCCTTGTTTTCTTAACAATCTGATGCAAAGGCTGGGTAGGCAAGGGGAGGCAACTGAACTATTTGGCTTTAAACTTCTTGATTAATTACAACGGAAGAAAGTTTCTAGAAGCAAAGGGTTTTTGATTGTCATATAGCTAAACAAAGTGACCAGGAGTTGTCCAAAGGCCTCTCTGGGTGACACAGTCTGTGGGCTCCCCAGGGCCGAGTCAGGAAATGAAAGGGAGGGACCCCCCCATGGACATCGGCCTGGGCCCCATGTGCCCGGCAAGCACACAGAGGAATCATGTCTGTGAGCCGTTTCTCGGACTGCCAAGCATCCAGATCTAACTCTATAGTACCATTCACTCCCAGGTTTTTTCCTTGTGTCTTTATTTCCAGCTGTGTATAGAACCAAAATCAAATTAAATCCAAGCATGCAGGGGCCGGGGGGGGGGGTGGCGAAGTTATAAAGGCATTACATTTGAAAGTACTTGCTTTCTGTAGACAAGGTCAAAGTTCTTCTTAGTCAAAATGCAGTTTTCTTTTTTCCCCTCTTACATCACGTGTGGCTTGTACAAACAAAAGGAGATGACACAGTGAAACTAGAATCCAATGAAAACTTACCTGTTTGGGGTTTGGTTAAAAACCGCAGTCGGCCGAACTTGTCAAGTACTGCCAAAGGTGAGAAATCTAAACCGGGTGAAATTTGGCTGTGTTTCCTGAGCCTGAACTCAACTGCGGAGCGGGTGCCTGGCCTGAGTCACTGTGTGCGTGTTCCCCAGCACCTGTAGGTGTGACTGCCGTGGGTGGGTGAGTCGGCAGGGCACACGCCCGCCTGGCCTTCCAGGTCGACGCAGAAGGGATGCTTCTTGGCTTCATCATGCTCACCTCCCCCTTCTGAAATGAAGCCCGTGACCCAGGAGGGTGAAGCTCCTGGGGCAACAGTCAGGTAGCTTTGGCACGGCCAGTGGGCCTGGCCTCCGCGGCCACGTGGCCCTGAACGCCTCCGCTGGTAGAGTCCCAGGGCTGGAAGCAATGGAAAGAAGTCACGGCCCGAGGCAGAGCTGCCGATGGACCACCAGTGGCCTGGCCTCTGTTAAAGTGGTGTTTCTTTAAGTGAGAAAAAAACATTTCTTAGAAATTACCGATTTGTGTTCACTTTTGATTTAGTCACAGTAACTGTCTCACAAAGTTTTACAGAACAAGAAAGAGATACTGGATCCCGAGCAAGTGGCTTCTCGTAGGGTTCATTTGTAACACTGAGGAAACTCAGCACTCCAAAGGGTCTAACAAAACAACAAGGTAAGGTAGTCACAAGTACGGGCACACTCATCGTGTCACCGCACTAGCGGCACATTGTCACAGATATATTTTCAAAAACCAGTTTCCCAGGAGTGAGTTGGAGCTTGGGGAAAAGTGTATGAATATCACATCCAAAGCTTTGGCCCTACATTCAGCTGTGAAAACCATCAACTTTTTACATCTTTCTCAAACAGAAAAACAATCAGTTCTATAAGAAACAAATGGCATTCATAAAAATGTTTGAAACTTTTCTAAATGGAATTTGTCCTGTAAAAAAGGACCTTTCATGTTTTGCTTCTTCTATTTCTGCCTCCAAAATCTGTTTTGAACAAAAAGTGTCTGCAGATTGATGCCAGATTTTCTGGTCACTTAAATCAAACTATCGCCCCCCCCGCCAATAAGCTCACAGGTAAGCATGCTACTCCCCAAAGATTACAGCTGGATTTGGGAACCAAGACTTAGATACACGCAAGTTACACGGTGAGTTAAAGCTAGCACGAGCCTGTGGCAGACGGCGCGTAGTGAACTGCCGGACAGGCGATCAAGACCGTGTTTGAGGCCGAAGGTAGAAGAGGACGCGTCACATCATCTCTGCTACAAAGTGAGAGGGGAGATAGCCTCCGGGGAGCCCGCCTGGGGCGTGACCGAGTGACGAGCAGCCATTCCCGGTGAGGGTGGCGCCTCTGTTGTGGAGGTGCATGTCTGCCCCTCCGTATGACTGCGAGAAATACAAGGGACAGTCTCCTTTGGGAGTTTGTTGCCTTCTTTGTTTACTTGTATCGTCCTCTAGGGGGAGGGCCATGTAAAGACGGAAGGGACAGTAGGAATTTATGTTGACCCCGTGCCTTCTGTGGGCCAGTCGGGAAGCCCACCCTCGGTAGGGGTCAGCCTGGAGTTCCCCACCCGCTTTGGGGCTGCCCCGCCACGGCCCCTGTGTTAGCTCCCACCTTTGTCCCTCGTGCCCTTTTCCTCAGGGCCCACTGTGTATCCCTTGCTCTAATCTTTTTGGATTTGTTTTCTGTTTCTGGTCATGGGCTTACCTTTGAACTTGGTGGCAACTCTGGCTTTCCCGGCTTTAAGCCTGGGCAGCCTCTGGAGCACGTGGACTACTGGCTTCTGGCTTTTCTGGGTCACGCTGTGATGACGTGCACTCCACACAAAGCCATCGTCAGCGGGGCCTCTGGGGCTCCGTGCGCAATTTGAGAGAGATGATATCTTAACACCACGAGTCTGTCTTTGCCACTGCTGGCACCTGGAACAGAATCACTCACGTCAGAGTTTGCCATAGCTTACCCGTGACCTTCGGAGATGGTTTCCAGTTCATCTGCCACCGTCACTGCATCTCTGAGCGAGGGCTTTAGTTTCCCCTCCTTCTATGGGGTCACGATGAAGGAGCTCCAGGTCTGCACCTGCTGCCTCACCTGGTGTGCTTCCGTGCACACTGATGCTCCATTGTCTTGTCCCTGGGGATGTCCTAAAGACACTGCCCACGGGAGAGTCATGGCTGTGTTTGGGAGATGCGCCTTTAGTGCCAAACATCACCCAGTATTTGATGCCTACTCTCAAAACCCAAGCCACCCAGCTCCCACGGTGAATCTGTAGCAACTCACTCCACGTTCTCCAAACAACCCTTTTTCCTGTTGTAAACATGCACCTCATCTTCTGCTCCCAAGCCCAGCTGCTGGATGATCCCCAGATGCACAATACACTTCAGAGAAATCTCAGCAGAGCCTTCAAAAACACTTCGTATTCTTTAAAGAAGAGGTGAAAGGCCACAGGCCAAGGGCAGTGCCTGCCAGGGAGGCTCGGTGTCCCCACCAGGGGAGAGACTTAACGTCCTAGAGCAGGAAATGATTGTAAGCACGAGGGATATGATGCCTGGAAAAGGGAAGGGACACGATCATTGTCCTCAAACACTTGAACGTTGTCATTGGAATGAGAGACCAGACCTGTCCTGCACACTCTCCAGGGACAGAATTAGCATCAGCGTTGGAGCACAGGAGACAGCTGTCAGTTCAGTAGGAGCAGGCGATGTCTAACGGATAGCACTGCAGAAACATCCGACAAGCCCAGCTGGGAGCTCCCTGTTGCTGAAATTCTGGTAACGGCTGGATTTAAACACACGGGGGAGGGCAGAGTTGGGGGTGCACAGGGCTGCTCTGCAGCAACCTGCCACAGATTTAGGTGTATTTCACTCACGCCTTTAAAACAAACCTTTGCATGTGTATTATACCCCAGGCACAGTGTGAGTTTCTGGGAATAAGGCAGCGCACGAGTCGTAGCTCCTGACTTCAGCACACTTGCAGTCTGCCGGGGGGGAGGGGGGGATGAGCTGGTTGAGACAGGCGCACGGACAAGGGGCAGGCAGCACTAGTAAACCAGAACTGATGTTTTCACTGTCCGGGAGACCAGCTCTGCTCACCACGTATCCCCAGCACCCAGGACAGTGTCTGCCTCACAGGAGGCACTCAACAAGTCTTTGTTGGTGAATTTGTTACATAATAGAGATCTATTCTGATAGTGATTCCTCTAGCGAGGTACTGAGGAAGGGGTGTTTAGTGCCGTTCCCTAGGATGGGACGTGTTCAGAGAGCTGAGTCCCTCTGCCTCTGACCTCGGAGTGGGAGTGTAGTCTGACTTGGAAGAGGTGTCATGGTGAAGAGGAGGGGTGGTGAAGCTTTTCAAGGGCAGGGATATGAGACTCATTGTATATGCTGAGATCCTAAGCATTTTCACATCTTTGAACATAGGCGGCAGGGCGGTGAGCAGAGGAGACAGTCTGAAAGAGCTGTGGCAGACTGAGTTGTGAGACGCACTTCCATCTAAGGGAGACAATTTAATGAATATGGTACCACGATCGGGTTTCCCTTTCAGGCAGCAGTGCGGGGGGAGGAGAGTGGAAGGGCAGGCAGAGCGAGGTCAATACTGGACTGAGGGGGCTGGTGCAGCCACCCAGGAGGGAGGCCAGGAGGGTCCAGGAGAGGAGGATGGCAGCTGAAGCAAAGGGGTGGAGATCAATTTGAGAGTGGTATTTAAGGGACATCCTCTGTGGGGCTTTGTGACTGATGGGATGTGTGAACCGGTGGGGGGCTGGTCGGGGGTCACAGTTCGGGGGAAGAGAACACCTATGGCACTGAGTCCACATGGGAACACAGCGGGGTTGGGGAGCTGGGGGCCACCCCAGTATAGAGAGCTTGGTAGTGGGCCCTTGAGTTGATGGAATAATGGCCTGAGCAGAAGCATGTGCGTTGAGTTGTCTACGTGTACGGAGGGGGAGTCAGTGCGCGTGATATCACCAAAGGAGAGTGCACAGTGAGAAATAGGGAGTGTGTCCAGGGACTGTAAACGTCGAGGCAGTTGACACTCCTCATGCACTAGGATATGGCACCGATGTGAGCCTCAGTGGTCAGCAAAGGACATCCTAGAACTTGGCCTTGAAATCTCCTCATTCCTTTCTTTCCAATATACATAAGCCTTTTGGTTCTTCGCTGGCAGCTAGCTGGCCTGCTGAGACACGGCTCTGGACAGCGTCCAGAACCCAGCTTACTGCCTGCAGAGGAATGCTGGGGAGTCGGCGAGAAAGCAGCCTTGCTAAAGTGAATGGGCACAATAGTGCTGCAGCAGGCGGTGCTCCCTGCAGCGATGCTCGCAGGGGCCTGTGGGTCCCCTGCTCACTCGACTCTGGGTCAGTTAAATTTCATTTCTGTGGAGTCTGGAACCCGACTGGGTGGAACCGTGTGCTCGCTCATTTCCTTTGACACGTGCTCTTGTTTTGGCATGAACACTAAGTGACCTCAAAAACATTTTTTTCTAAAATTATAGCATCAAGGGACTTGAGAAAAATAAAACTTATGAGACAGCGTTCTTTCTTGGCTCCTGGAATGGCTGCTTCTTAATTGCCCCAAGAAAGATGAAATGATGGTACTGACCCCATTTGTCAGGAACGATAATGGATTGCTCCAGCATAGAGGCAAGAGCAGATGCTGGCTGGAGTGCTCTCGGGGCCTTGTTTTTGCCTTGTATGTTTATCATGGACTCAACCAGTTAAAAACTGAACCAAGGTGGAGCTCAGGACGTCACTTTTTCAGTAATGGGAGGACTTCAAATATAAAATTACCAAAGACTTCATATGCATGTTGCACACCTCTCCCTCCCCTCAAGTCTAAGGTCAATAAAGTGTGTTTCTTGCACCGTAGTATTAACCGTGCCAGATTATCAGTTTTTCTCCTGAACAAAGTTTGGCTGCCTTCCTTACAATTGCCTTGTAATATAATTATGATATTTTGAAGGAAATAAAAAGCCATTAGGAAATATTTTTTAAAACTACTGGCAAAGATATCTGCTTAATTCTGGAAGGAATCAGGGTTGGAGCTTAAGGGACAAAAAGGACAGAAAGAATGATATCTCTTATTTTGTCCTCTGCTCCTTGCAAAAGGTAAACAAAATCCTTAGTTTCTAAAAAAATCATTGAGTAAGAATTCTCTTTGGGAGGTGAAGATGGTAGAAAGTTTCAGGAATTTATTTTATTTGCTTATGTGTTGATTTATACCTCATACTTTTTTCCAAAAGTGATTTAAGATCACCAAGAGAATGTGCTTGAAAAACTCAAAAGGTTTGTTACAGAAAAACAAATTAAAGTACATTATTTAGCAATCAGTATTCTCTGAATCAGAGAAGAATTTTTTAATGGAGTAATTTGAAGAAAAATTTCTATCTATCTATCTATCTATCTATCTATCTATCTCCTGTGGTATTTATTTAACAACTGTTTATTGATTCTGTCCTTTGCACAGTTCTGAGCTCTGGGGACCAAAGAAGTTATGAGGTTAAAATGGACCTTCAGCCCTTGTGGGTGAGAGATGAGCTGAATAGTCTTCACTTTGCCAAGCAATTGTATAAATTATCACTTGTGATCAAAGAGAAGAATGTCCCCAGACACATCAGATGTTTAGTTGCTTTACTGGACTGGTGTCTCCCACACCTGGCTCATCATCAAGTCATCAGAGTCACCTGTGAAACATACAAGGTCATACTTGAACCTTGAGTCCAGTGGGCCTGGGAGGTGTGGATGGGAATCTCAAGTTCTAACCAGCAGCCAGACGATCTGGATGTTCAGCAGAGTGTAAATGACACGGTGCAAGAGTATGAACTCCGTTTGGGCAGGAACCACGTCCTGTTTGCCATGGACGTTTAGTGCTGAATGGAATGCTGGGCACGTAAAAGGTGCTCACTAAATGCTTGCAAAACAGAACAGTGGATGATTCCTCAAGCAGCTTTCCTGGAAGGACTCACTTCTCGCCACAGTTCTATCTAACTCCATCGCCGTCCGGCTTCAAGTTGAAGCTTCTCTGCATGGTGCAAACACTCTTCTCAGCTCAGCACGTCTTTGTATCCATGTGTCGTCCGGATCTGCAGCATCCCCGTTGGAACAGAACACCAATTACCCCGCAGAAGGTGACTTAGTGTCTTGGCCTCCAGCCGGAGGATCTTTGTGCGGCAAATCAGTGACTCTAGAACTGGGCGTAGATCAGAATTAATACTATTATAACTTGTGTTTATGTAATATCTTTCTCTCAGGGCTGAAACCCTTGTACAGACGTTATTCGCAAGTACAAGCTACGCACCCGCTGTAGGTGTGTGTTGTCTTAAGCATGCCTCATACATGAGTCTGGGTGATTGGACCACCAAGAATTCAGTGGCAGTGATTCTTCCACCTGGCTGCTGGGCCTCGGGGTGCCTGAGAAAGGTGTGTCCCGACAAGCAAAGGCATCTCCCCTTCAGACAAGCCATAGTTTGACACTTAGTTTATAACTAGGTGTTACCTTAGCCAGAGGGAAGACGGGGCTGGGGCAGACTGAGGGAGGGGCGTCTTGACAAGGAGGACGGGTCAAAGGGACCTGAATCTCAGACTCGAGGGCAGGAAGAATCTGACCCCATGGGTCAGAAACGACAACTGGCTGAAGGTGAAATGGAAGGACGGTGTGCTGGAGAGATTTCCCAGAGGTCGCTGACGGTTGACACAACCACAGATAACACTGAACTTTGACCTACAATCCAGTCACCATACCACATCCTATAGCTGGGATACTCACCAATCTTAAAGGTCTAATCCATGAACTTGGCTGGCATGTGATTTGATACATCTCTGTGCTGTCTGAGCAAAGATAATTAAAAGTTTGTACTCTGAGATGGTTTTTTTTTTCTTATTGAGCCCTAGTTTCTAAGAGAAAATTTCTTGAGGTTATTTATCCCATTGCTTCTGGGAACACACATGTAGAAGAACATGTCTGGGTCCAGATGAATTTCCATAGACAAGCATCCAGCGTGGGGGCAGTTCCTGACAAGGCACGCATTTCTGCACTATTGGCTGATCGCTGATGCCAGCCAGCATCAGGGAAAGTTACATCCTGGTTCTCTGTGCTTCTGGTCGAGCTTTTGCATATCCTGGGACTACGAGGATGAGTCACAGGCATTCAGCTATCTTGTAGGTTCTCGGCATTTGCCAATCTCTGTAGTAACTTGTAGTAATTTTAAGTTGGCTCATAGCCAGTGGGCCCTGCAGGCCCTGTAAGGTCCTTACAGAGCCCTGGTGTGTGTGGATTCCTTCCAGGATCTTGGAACCTCGGCTCCCTAAATGTTTTGCATAGTAAAGAGTACTAATGAGACAGACAGCTAGTCCGCCACCCCCAACTCAACTCCAGCCTTAGCCCAGATGTAAATGTAGTACGTTTTGATTGAACTTGCTAACCCTCAGTTTAGGCTGTGGCTAGTGCAGTGTGAGATTCAGTTTTTTCACAGTGTTTACAATCTTCCGTCCAGAAAGAGAAATCAAATGGCACAATCACTGACGAGGAATTTTCTAGAGTGGAAAATGGAAAATCTCCTTTTCAATGTAAGGGGAGAGTCAAACGCACTCTGTGGCAAAAACACCATTGCGGCTGTTACTGATGCCTTGCTGTGTGACACGGGCGAGCTCTTTTACTGCCTGCGCCCCTGCCCGCAGTCCCTGACACGGTCCTGCGGGGCCAGTGAGGCTGCATGTGTCCAGGGCCTTCTAAGAGCAGGGAGCTTATTCTTCATCACGACAATGTAGGACAGGTAATTTCACTGCCATTTACCCCCAAAGTAAGGCTGCGTAAGGTTAAACAACTTGGCAGGCTCGCGCGGTTATCCGCAGGTGGCGTTAGGACTTAAATTCATGTCTGCCTTGCTTCAGAGCCCAAGCAGAGCATGCGTTCCCACGAACTGGGGAGACAGCTGAGGAGGTGAGAGCCTGGTGATTGGCTTGGCTTCACACCCAAAGCGTGTGGACTTAGGAAATGTTCTTGCCAGCGTGTGCCCCCGTCTGCACATTGCGTTTGCTCTTCCTATTCTACAGATAGATGCATTTGTGAGGGCCTCTGCATAGCTCTGGCAGCTGAGTTTCAGTGAGAGATCCAGGATCGTTAAGGAGAATGCAGAGCAGCCACGCTGAGCTCCAGAGGACAGGGACCCTCTGAGAGTGGGTGTTCAGGGCAAGGAGCAGCGGGCTTGTGTGTCCCGGCTCCTGTGCTTGGTGGTTGGGGCCCAGTCTGAGAGCTGCTCTGTCTCCCTAAAGCTGTGAGAGGGTTTCCAGGCCTGCCCTGGAATCCGCGGTCAAAATCAGGGCTGCCAGCGATCCCTTTGGAGGTCTTCTAGATTGTTGAGTGTTCTGGGACCTTGTGTAAATTGCTCAAAAACTTTAAGATTCCACTGTCAAAGAAATATATGACTTGAAAATATAAACTTCATCAGAAAGAAATGAGAGAAGTCACTGTGTAAGTTAGCTTCTCTGAATAAAAGAACAATTTCTATTTTTCATTTGATTTGTGACATTCCCTAGGACATCCCAAACAGGACTGCATTTTCAGATGTTTGCTCTCCAGACAGCCTGAACGGGCCACACTGGTCTCTGGCAGCATCCCACAGCGGCGGAGCCCCATGTCGTCCACTAGGACATTTATGCGTCTCTGCTGGTTCTCCGTGTCTCTAGCTGTGTGCTCTGGAGCCAGTCACCCACCCTTCCTGAGCGTTGCGTCGTGTTTGGAAAAGAGGAGACTGGGGTCTTTGAGCTCTTAGGGGCTCTGCCAGGTCTTAAGTTCTATGATCTCACAGAGTACCATTTGTCCTCTGGTTTAAAACATCTCCAAACTAGTGGTTTCCCTGTAGAATTATACTATATTATATATACTATTACTACTAATAATTCCTTATTGTTTTCTAGAATGCTGTGGTATGAATTTATTAGTCATTGGGAGAGCTCAGGACATATATTCTTGTACATACGTTTTTATTTAAGGGGAAAGTGTGTGGGTCCAGGAATTTCATGAAGAATCAAGTGTTGTGCTCATCTGCTGGCTGTTTAACACACACACACACACACACAGGTGGGGAATCCATGGGCTGTAGGAGCGGGGAGTAAGTCAAGTGTTCATCCCTAACGTGATTGAAGAGTGCACATCTCACATCCTAATACTTCATTGTCGGTCTTGTAACCACGCCTTTGTTCTCTCCTTCTTTCTCCTCTGACCGAGTAAGCAGGCACGCAGCCTGACACGGCAAGGGTGTGGGTGGCATCTGAAAGGGAGACAATCTGAGTTTTGAGCAGATTGTCTTCTATGGGTCAGCACTTTCTGTGACTATGGCAGAGTGTGACTGATTAAGACAAATGCTGCTGGAGGACCTGAAGGGAGGAGAGGTTCCTTCAGTGAGCGACCCGAGAGGGTAGCGATTCAGGGTTCTGAGAGCTACCAGGAGTCTCCACCTGCTGTTCGCAAATTCTAATAATGGACACCGAAGCTTGGTAAAATCAGGTCTCATTTGGAACACTTTTTTATGGAGGGACATATCAGATTCTCAGTTGAAAAGAGTGAATACTGGTTATAGCCTAATTAACAATACCTCTGATGAGACATGATAGCTAAATGCAAGACATGATCTGGGATTGAATTTTGGACTGAAAAAAAAATTGTATAAAGCATGTTACTAGCCCTGGCTGGTGGCTTGGTTGGTTGGAGCACTATTCTGTACACCAAAAGGTTGCAGGTTCAATCCCCGGTCGAGGTGCATATGGGAGGCAGCTGATGGATGTTTCCCTCGCATTGATATCTCTCCCTCCTTTCCTCCCTCTCTCTCTCCTTCTCTCTCTAAAGTCAATAAACAAAATCAATAAACATACCCTCAGGTGGAGATTTTTAGGAAAGGGGAAAATGTCCCTAGGACAAATGGCAAAATGGGACAGTTGACTGTGGACTAGCAAATGAAGTGACAAACTTCCTGCTTTCCTTAATCAGACCGTGGGTGTCGCAGAGGTTGCTTTGTTCTTAGGAAGTACACAGGGAAGTGCTTAGGAGGTGAAGGGCACAAGGTGTACAATTTATCCTTCATGAGTTCATGGAAAACACTATAAATACATAGACACACACAGATGTAATGACTGATAAAGCTAGAAAATTTTCTGTACGTTTGAAAATAAAAAATCCCTGCCTCCCCCCACAAAAAAAAGATAAAAGACTACTTGATTTTGCAGATTTGGAGAATAATGTTAATAAGTTTATTAGATCTCCTTTGGCCAGGGCCAGAAAACTGCTGAACTAAATCAGAAGTTCAAGGATTTAGCTGCAAATAAAAGCCTTAAGCTTATTGGTCCCACGACCCCCCAAGCCTCACCCTCTCTTCTTACACAACATCACGACCTGTTTTCTTGCACCATCCTTCTCTGTCCTGAAGCAGTCTGGGTAAGAGCTTGAGTTTATCAGTTCCACTCTTTCACGTCACCCAACTCAGATGAAATGTGTGTGAAATAGCCCCAGGAACAGGGAAGACGTCAGCATTTTTCAATTTGGTGGGCCTTTTGGTTGTAAGTCAAGGACCAGAGGTTCTGTTGCCCTTCTCTCCCACCCGGCTTAGTCTCTCCTCCTTTTCTCACTGTGAAGGAAAAACCTGAAAGCCTGGCTTTAAGAAGCTGTGTGGGGGGTGGGGTTCAGTTTCGGCCACCTCAATCCCAGGAACAATACTGCACAATTAACACTGCACAGTGGCCCACGGCCCTGTGAGGAGTCGGAGGAAAATGGACCCATCGAGCCCTGTTCCCCCCAAAACTCACGCTGTCACAGGAGAGAGGCGCCTGTGTGTTTGGAGGCAGAGGGCAGTGCGCCAGGGTCCTCTCTTTGGGTGGCAGGGCTGCTGGGACGGAAACACCTTTGTGCTGAGGACACCCGTCTGTATCTGCAGTTCCCCCCAAAGACCCTCATCAGGAGTTCACATCTGGGGGGTTGGGAGATGGCAAGTCCTTTCTGGCTACCAGTGTGTCTGACTTGGGGCTTCATGTCAGCTGCCTGTGAAGCTGGGACTGCTTTGAAGGAACCTGGTCAGCCGTCACACTGCTGAAGGGGCTGGATGTTCAGAGAATTCTGCTTCAAAATCAAGACCTACCTCAGAGCTGTGGGGCCGAAGGGGGTGACAAGGAGACTTCTGCCTCCAGGGTGTCCCGTCGCGGCCTCTGGGTGCTAGTCTGGGCAGGTAAGTAGTCTGAGCAGGCTACGCTTTCGTTGACACCTTCAGAACGAATAGACAGGGAGAAACTTGCAGTCATTTTTCTTGGCACAGCCACAGCCCAGCCCAGGTTAATTATGTCTGCGAAGAAGAATAGCGTCTGGGCACCTGCGACTTTCAATCTGGTGCCTCATTTCCCAGCGCCAAGGACTCTGTCACGCCATTCACATGGGCCTGCCCGGAGTCCCTTCCAAGTGCCTGCCAGACGATGGGGACACCAGAAACCTCCACACACTCGCCACTGTTTACTGAGGACTTCATGTGTGCCAGAGCTGATTTTGTACTGCACACACATCCTGTCTTTTAATCATCGGAACAGCCCGTGAAGAAGGCATCACCATCACACCCACGTAGGAGCCGAGAAAACCGGGGCTTAGGGGATGCTTTGCCCCCAGTCACGTGATGGCATAATGAGGAACTGGGGCTTGACTCAGGGATTTGTGTATGATTCTACCTGGGAATATTTTTTCTCCTAACTTTGCTTTGAATTAGAGGGTGAGCGTTATGGGTTCTGATTTCAGAGCCAGCCTGACCCAGGTGTGTTTGCCCAGGACTGTGGGTTTGTTAAAGCTTGAGCCAGAACTGCTGTTTTCTATGCTCTTCAAGTCTGTTCCTTTTCCTAATAACTGTCATTGGCGACGTGTTGTCTTTGGAAAGGCTCTGACTTAGGATTAAGAAAGGCTGAGAAAATTACTTCCAAAGTACATAACTTGCCTCTCTATTCACTCTGTCCCAACAAACCATAAATAGGCAAGTCTCTTATCGAAAACAAAACCAAACCAAACAAGAAAGCACACAAAACCCCTTCTCTCAATCCTGCGCCCTCCTCTACGAGAAACGCTCTTGGTCTCTTCTTCTCAGCAGCCAAGTTTCTTAGGAAAGAAATGTCTGCAATTCCAGCTTCCATTTTTTGGGCATCCTGCTTGTTCTTAAACCTACTGCAACCTTTCTCCTACACACGTCTCCCCGCTGCACCCAGATTCCTCTGGGAAGGTCAGCAATCTACCCAATGTCAACATCAATGCCAGTGTCAATGGATCTTTCTTCCTGCCAACATTTTCTTCTACAATTTTCAGTTGTGTGGAAAAGTTGAAAGAACTAGGCAGTGAATAAGCATACACCTAACACCTAAGTTCTATGATCAATATTTTACTGTATTGTCTTTATCTACTTATTCTTCCATCCCTCCATCCCTCCAATGCAGGAGTGAAGTTGCAAGCAACAGCATACTTCACTCTTAAGCATTTCAGCCTGCATGTCATTAACTAGAGTTCAACGCATCCTTTTAAATGTTCTTCTTTCCTGGCTTTAATTTGGTGCATGGTATCTTGTCACTTCTCTGTGCCGAAACTGCCAAACCCAGCCTTAACCCCTCTTGACCCTGGTAGCCAATTGCCCAATGAACAGTCAGATATCAAAGTCTTCTTATAATTCCCTTTCCTTGTCACTGTTTCTTTGTCCCCTCCTTGGCCTTTCCCTCTTTCTTCTGCCCACTCCTTACCCCCTGAGGTGTTTGATCTCTCTGCCTGCGGCTATATTCTCTCAAATCCCTGTCCCGTCCCTCTATCTTAGGTTTGCTTCTGTCTGAGAATTATTGCTTGCTCAAGGAAACCTCTGTGTGTATGTGTGTGTGTCCAAAATTACCAAAGAGAATCTGTGGGATTCCAGAAGAATCTGGGAGAAGGACATGCCTGCACCGCCCGCTAGCGGAGGGGCCCTGAAGTGTGCAGACTCCGGGGGCCGGGGTTGTCGCCGGAGGCAGGGAGGGTGTGCGATCCTCACTCTCTGTGCCGTCTTTCATCACAAACCACACCCACTGCCGTTCCCTCCACATGGTCTCTCTTCCCTGATCACTTTATGAGTTGAGCTTACACTCTTGACTTTTAAATTTGACTCCCCTCATTTTTAACCTCACTGATTTGGGGGGTCTACTTGTTCTATCAGTCACTGAGAGAGAGAGTATATTGAAATCTCTGGCTGTAATTGTGGACTGTGTATGCTTTTAAGTTCTATTGGTGTTTGTTTCAAGTGCTTTCAAGCACTGTTTTTAAGGTGCTTATATATGAGTCTTGTCCTCTTGATTCCTTTACCATTGTTAGCTGCCCCTCTTTACCCCTGATAATATTTCTTGTTCTGAAGTTTATTTTATCTGATGTTATATAGCTGCTTCAGCTTTCTTGTGCTTAGTGTTTGCATACATCTATTCCTTTTACTTTTAACCCATCTGAGTCTGTTATTGAAAGTGAGTTTCTTGGAAATGGCATGTTTTTGGGCTCTGCCTTCTTATCCAGTTTGTGACCTCTCTTTTATCTGGACGTTCAAGTTGTTTACATTTAATGAGATTACTGTCTAGTTCTGTTTAAATCTATCACATACTATTAATTTTTTATTTATTCTATATTTCCTTTGTCCCTCTTTTTCTATTTGTTTTGCTTTGTTTTGGATGAACTTAGTATTTTGTATAAATGCATTTCTCTGCTGATGGTTTATGGGTAATAGTAACTTTGTTTCATATTTTTTGGTAGTCACAGTGGGATTTATAGCCCATAGCTTTAAAGCATTACAGTTCACCTTCAAATGTACCATTTAATACTTTGTGCAAAAATCTTACAACAGCATCTGTTCATTTCTACTTCCTGTTCTTTGTGGAGTTTAATATATAAGATGCATGATACAATGTTAGTATTATTGCTTTAAACAGTTATTCTTTAAAAGAGATTTTTAAAAAGTCCTTTATATTTGCTCGCATACTTACTGTGCCTGGTGCCCTTCGCCCCTTTGTGAAAACCCGAATTTCCATCTGGTGCCGTTGGCCCTCTGCCTGCGGAGCGTCCAGTGCTGCGCCGCTGCCGACGAATCCTCCCAGCTTTTGTTTCAGGAATCTTTATTTCGCCTTCACTTTTGAAAAATGTTTTCACTGGACGTAGAATTCTAGGTTGGCGGTTGCTTTCTTTCATCACTTTAAAGATGTCAGTCATGTCGTGGAAAGCAAGCCCTGGAGTTTTGTGTCCCACAGCCTGCGCTGCGACCTGTGGCAATCGGGTGCCAGGGCAGCCCCGCGTTAGGGCCCCTCCGCCAGGGGGCGACGCAGAGGCGGCCTCCTCCCCACATCTCGTCTGGAAGTCTGCCAGCTTCCCACCGGCATGTTTGTATGGAAGGCACACAGGGACACACAGACACATACAGACACACAGGCGCACACCGAGACAGACACACAGACGCACACATCCAGATACACACATGCACACGTGCGCTCCCTTGATCAAATCCCAGCCCTCAGAGGCAGCGCAGCCTCATTCCCCGTGAAGCGGAGACGGGGCTCCCGGGTCGCAGCCTCCTGCCGCAGTGCTGTGCGTGCTCCCCCGGCGTTGCGACTCCATCCTGTGCCTTGCCTGCACAGGCTGTTGGATTAATGTTGCTCGTGTGAACAGACAGCAGCGTTATCTTCTTCTAATGCCCTCTTTTGCTTACATGAAGAATTGTCAAAGATTCCGAAACAGTGGTTTTCCTTATATGGGGTCACGCTGAATGTTTAGTCTGTTCCTACATGGAGGAAATGCGGGCGCGGGTTTGCTTTCCACTTTCACTCACACTTGCATAATGTCGTTCCTCCTCCACCAACGATCGCTGCTCTGGGCGCATCCTGAAGGCCAGTCACAGCACCCACACACTTCACGGAACTTATTTGAATCTTACCTTTTGTCCTCTATATCTTTAGAAGAGAAAAATCTGTCATTTATTTTTGTTTCCAGAACAGCGGGTCATGCAAGAGACATGATCTCCTAGGAGATATTTGTTGGCTGAATTCATGAATGGAGGTCGTTCCACACCATTCTTTCCAAGCTGTCGTCTGATCCTGATATTAATCAAGGAAGTGCAATGGGCAGGGTTGTTGGGTGATTTGATCTTAGCGCCATCAGCATAATTTCTTCAAATGCAGAGCCGGTCTGCTTCGCGGAGTCTGTATGCGGATGACAGCAGGCACGTGTGTGGTGAGATAAACCTGCGAGCCTTTTATTGTGATGAAGCCTTTTATCGTAATAAAGCTCTTGGAGAATCAGCCAGTGGCCGCTTCTTGAGGATGTGAGCTGTTGAAAAAACTGGGAAAGATCTCCTAGGAGCTAGGTGGCTCTGAGTGGTTAAATTCTTTAATTCATGAGACAGAGCCAAGACATAGAAATGTAGGAAAAGGGGTTGGGAACGTGGCGATGATGCAGGTCTTGTGAGAATCCAGGCTGGCACCAGTGGGAGCAGGAAATCGGGCTCTCTCCTCTCTTATTCCCTGGGTCCAGGTGGAACGCTTGGGCAGAACCCTGGAGACCAGCAGTTCGTCTAATGTAAATATATTGAAAGTCGCCCTTAGGAATAAACAGTAACACACTGATTCTTGGTGCAGTCCCCAGGAGATGCGGTTTGTTTATGTGACAAGTGGATCAAACCCCCATCCACAATCTTTAGCATCAGTGTCGCAGAAGCGACACGAAGGGCTCCTGTGCATGAAACAGGTTGGGGAGGAAAAGGAAAGAGAACATCACTCTACGCATGTTGCCAACGAACCCTTGGGAGGACATTCGTCGGAGGTGAACAAGGGTGTTCACCATTCTGCGTGATTTGTTTTGGGAGCTGTTTGTACTGAGAGAACCTTGGCAAAGGCTACAAATTGTGGACCTACACTTAACTTTATTTCCCAGAAAATGAAGAGCCTTGCATGTTAAGAGGATGGTAGAACGAACACTATTCTGCTTGATCTTGGGGTCCCATCGGGGCTGCAGATTTGGCTCACAGTCAAGTGGATGCTTTCCTAGCCTGGTCCAGGAACACACGGTCACGAGCTACTGCGGCGACGAGTGCACCCTCACGTGCGCAGACCCAGGCGCAGATGCCCTCACACGCACTCCCACTAACGGCGCTGCCAGTCTAACAACTGCAAGGTCTCCTAGCTGCTTATTTAGACGTTCGTTTTTTCTTCCAACAAGTGGCTGCAGTGCAGAAGTGGTGTGTAACTTAGTTGTACTAGAACCACGAACTCAGAAACTTTCAGGACGTTGTGCATTTTACTTCGATGACCCCTGCTGTGGTGTGTGTGCTCTGGTATGTTATCTTTTACTGCTGTGTGCAAACAAGTCAGAAGGGATTTTAATGCAATTCTGGGACGTGTGCAGTGATGGATTTCTTCAGATACTGTTTCTAGGGCCACGGTGGTCTCGTTGGCATCTGACGTTGGATCTGAGCCTTCAGCAGAGTGGGCTCAGGGATGGTTCTCAGGTGTGCTGTACCAGCTATGCTGTCCCAGGTGCACTGTCCCAGGTGTGCTGTCCCAGGTGTGCTGTCTCTGAGCCTTCTCTTATGCTCACATCAGAATGTATTCGTGATGATCAATCTTCAAGATGGAGCTCATGCCCAAATAGGAATTACTCTTTTATAAAAAGTTTTTATTGTGTTTTTCCCATTACCATTTAGTCCCCTTTTACCCCCTTCCCCCCGCAATCACACCACTGTTGTTCATGTCCATGAGTTCTTTGCCTTTTTGCTCAATCTTTCCACCCCTAACCCTCCTGTACCCCTTAGCTGTCATCCTGCTCTCTATCTAAGAGTCTGTCCCCATTTTCCTTGTTAGTTCAGTTTGTTCATTAGATTCCACATATGAGTGAAATCATATAGTATCTGTCTTTCTCTGACTGGCTTATTTCACTCAGAATAATGTTCTCCAGGTCCGTTCATACTGTCACAAAGGGTAAAATTTTCTTCTTTTTTATGGCCAAGAAGCATTCCATTGTGTGAATGTCCCACAGTTGTTTTATCCACTTGTCTGTTGATGGACACGTGGGCTGCTTCTACATCTTGGCGATTGTAAATAACACTGCAATGGACATAGGAGTGCTCATGTTCTTTCAAATCAGTGTTTCGGGTTCTTTTGTATATATTTTCAGAAATGGGATCACTGGGTCAAAAGGCAGTTCCATTTTTAATTTTTTGAGGAATCTCCATACTGGTTTCCACAGTGGCTGCATCAGTCTGTGTTCCCACCAACAGTGCACGAGGGGTCCCCTTTCTCCACATCCTCACCAGCACTTGTCTCTTTCAGTTACATTTTAAAACATTTTAAGACCAGAAATCCAGTTCCCCTTACACCTGTTTCTCAGACTAAATAACACGGCCTTGACTTTCTAGAAATTTCTGCATAGTGATTGAAATCATGTCCTCTGCAGTTAGAGAGCTTGACTTGGTGGTCTGGTGCTACTACTTCCAAGGTCCCCATTTTCTTATCTGTGATAACTGGCTACTAGTGACATCTAAAGGGTGAGTTTATTTTGAGGAGCCTGTCAAATGCCTCTCACAGTGCTCAGTGCCTGGTAAGCACTCAATAAACATAAGCTACCTTTATTATGATTAAAACAATGATCAGTATAGGTGGACTACTGGAAGGGCTTAAGCAATATGTATCATCTATGGACTCTCCGAGAAGGTGGTCAGGTGTGTCGAGGTCCCAGTAAATGTCCTACTTCTTGGAAGGTCAGGTACATGTAAACTGTAGTGTTACTCGCATCAGAGATGCGGGGAAAAGAGGCCGATGGGGCTGTAAATTTCACTAGGGCTTTATTTCGTTTACGGCGTCACAATATGTGAAAGCCAATTCAAATAAAGAGCATTATGAACTCGGCATTTTAATATCAGATTAGCAATTACGTGGGATTATCCTGGAGCAGTACCCAGCTGACTTACCCTGTAACTCACGGAAAAGCATTTTGCACGCACACACAAGCACACACTTGCGTGCAACACGCAGGCACTGATGTAGGACCAGAGCCTTTCTGAGGGAGTTTCAGAAGCTCTGCTTCGTCCCAGAGTGCGAGTCCGTGTTTTACGTCCACCTCTGAGTCAGCAGAAGCGTGTGTAGAAGCCTCTAAAGTCTGATAACTCCCCTGCTAGCCCGGGAAGCCACCTATGGGGGTGGTGTGAATTACTTATGCGATCCCAGGTCTGGAACATGTCATTGCCACGAAATTCATTCCCTGTGAAATCCTCAGGGCCAGTGGTAATATGAGAACAGTGGGGCATGAAAGCACAGTGGATGCTCAGGTCTGTCTAGCACATGGCGGATCAGACACGGAGGTACTGCCTTCTGGTGCCCGGGGAAGCCCTGTTGAGCTGTAGGCTGGGAAGCAGGTCACGGACTTGGGGGCTGAAAATTTGAATTGTTCCTTTGTCACTAGCCTGTGGGGCGATCTGCAACTAGTCGCCTGGTTTCTTTACATGTCGATAAGCATTCACTCAGAGGCCTGCTATGTGGCTGCAGGGAGTCTGTTTAACAAGTGTGAAAACAGACAAGGGGCCTCATGCCACAGCCCTTGGAGAGTAAGAGCCAGAACCACACACAGTTCCTGCAAGGACCGAGACTGTGCGGTCCCAGGGTGCCGGCCGCACGTCGCGTGAGGAGACCATAGACAGCTGCTCTCTCTGTGCTGTGGAGTGGCATTCCTGCAGGTCAATCTCATTGGCATGGGTCCTGTGGTCCCCGTCAGTGGCTCTCTGTCCACTCTGGTTATTGAGGAAGAGTGGGAAGCAGCAGAGAACAATGGTAAAGAACATAGGCTTTGGGGGCAGGGGTCAAGTGTCTGAATCCCAATTCTGCCATTTGCTGTTGCTGACCCTGGGTAAATCAAGTGACCCTTTTCAAATTGTCTACTGGTCTATACAATGGGACAAGTAAGGGACCTTCCTTGTGGTATGGTAACGTGGCTCCCAGACAACCCTTGGTGTACTGCTTAGTTCATGGTTAGCTGTGCATGAACGAAAGGCGATGCTGCTGTCGTACGTTCAACTGGCTGAGGTAGCCACCGTCTCAGGCTGTGAAACCACAGCTCAGAGCTCACAGGCCTGACTCCCATGGCGACTTTGAGGGTTATCTTCCAGAAGGATCCTGTGAGCCCCAGCAAACAGGGAGACTTGGAGAAGACAGGATGGTCAGTTGACATGAGCATTATGAGGCATTGTGGGAAATCTCCAAATCCTGGGATAATTTAATAACATTTATTCCCAAAGGTTGCTGTGAAACGTGGAGTGAGATGGGCTCACTGTGTGTGGTACATAGCAGGCATCGAAGGGCAACGTTTTCCTTCTCCCTCTTTCAGTCCCTGGGGCGGTTACCTCGGACCTGGGTTTGTCTCTGGGGAGCCAGGCCGCTGCAGGAGCTGGCTGGTTCTCAGGAGGGCACACGGGTGCCTGGGTCCACAGTGGGGCCCACCTGGAGGACTCTGGGCACACTGGACTGGCTCTGAGACTGTGTGGGAAGAGGGCTTCTGGGCAAGGGAGACAGTTTGATATCTGGGAAAGGACTAAGGAAAGCCACTCAAAACGGTGCCTCTCATCTTTGCTCCACCACTTCCTGGCCTCGGGAGCTGAGTGCCTTACTGATACTCCCCTGAACTTGTTTCTTCCCTCGTTCAGGAGGAGGAATTCTCTGTGTGGTAGAACCCATGGTGATAGTATACAAACCTGCTGTGAAACGTGGCTTCGTGGCCATTCTTTGAGATGGGCAAGCGTGTAAATGAATGGCAGGCAGGAAGGAAGGCTGTCGGCATCAACCAGAAGCCCTCAGGCAGGATGAAGCTGGACCTGCGTCAAGTTGCCAGGAGTGGTCCTGGATAATAAACTCATGCAGGCTCCTCCTGCAACCTCTAACTTCACTTTCTCACGGGAGTCTAAGCTGCAGAAGGCAGCTCAGCCACTCTGGCTGGTGTGGCTCAGTGGATTAAATGCTGGTCTGCAAACCAAAGGGTCGGTGGTTCAATTCCCAGTTAGGGCACGTGCCTGGGTTGTGGGCCAGGTCCCCAGTTGGGGGCATGCCAGAGGCAACCACACATTGATGTTTCTCTCCCTCTCTTTCCCCTCTCTAAAAATAAATAAATGAAATCTTTTTTTTTTTTTTAAAGAAAGTAGCTTAGCCCAAATGCCCCTTCTCCACTCTCTCCTCTGACCTCCTGCCCCACCCCTCAGTGCTGCAAGTAACTGCTAAGGTCTCTAAACATCCATAATGCTTTTCTATGCTAGCATTGTCCGGCAGAAATATAGAAGGAGCTACCTATGTGATTTCACATGTCCTGGTGACAGAAGAAACAGGGTTGAGTAATTTCAATGTTTTTATTTAAGGACATTAAATGTTTTCTTAAAGTTTACTGTTTTATTCTAACATTTTACTTATGCCAAATATTATCATTTCAACATATAATCAATATAAAATTTTAACAAGATCTTTTACATTGTTTTTTTCCTCATGCTGTCTTAAAATCCAGTGAGTACATCTCAGTTGGGATGAGTGCATTTCAAGAGCTCGGCAGCCACATGTGGCCAGTAGCGACCACATGGTTGGTGCACGTGTCCACCCGTCCAGGGGCCTGAGGTGCATCCTGTGTTCAAGGCGCTGCTGTAGGTGTTGCAGATGGGCATTGGACTGCGCACTTCTTGAGGACAGGATCCCTGGATGATTTGTCCTTGCTTCCTTCACAATGCACAGCGCTCCATTTTGCACTTAGTAGGTACTCAGTGGATTCAATGAATTGATATGTTAACCAAGGAACAGATGAACCAATGAATGAAAGAAATGGAAACCCCAGAGAGCCAGTTTTTCAACCTGGGAAACACACTTCGACAGGTGTGGTCACATGATCTCTTACTGTTGGGCTTCTACTCTTCAATGTGACCGATCTTACCAAGTTCCTGTTGCAGGTGAGGTATGTGCTGAGTGCCGCGGGGTCCTTCGTGCTGGATACAGACACAGTTCTAGCTCTAAGTGACCTCACTGGCAGTTGTCCCCTCCCTGAGGGACAGATTACAGCGCTCTGGGCACCAGCGTTGGAAAGGCAGGCATACCTCCTCACACCGTCCAGCAGTCCACATCTCGCACACCGAAAGAGTTAAATGTATTTGCCTAGAAGTTTGCCATTTTAACTCTGCCAAGCAATTTTCACAAAAGATGTGTTTTTTCCCATATCCTGTCATTGTAGAGGCAAATAAATGAGGGAGTATTTTGAATCCGCATTACTAACTTGCAATAAGTTATCCCTGAGGCACTTAAGGACTTAATATTATTTTATGCTTCAGGGGAAAAATTGACACTGAGTGCCATAAATACATCAAGATCTAATCCAATCCAATGGTGTGGGCATGTGAATTCCCTGCAGGAGTTTCAAAATCCGTGTTCTGGCCCTGAATACTTGACTATGTCTTTGGACTCCTAGTTAATAAAATGTTTGTCTGATACCTATTCCGAATTGGGAGTTCTTTGAGGGCTAGGAGTATCCATCTACCAATCCATCCACCCACCCACTCATCCATCCGTTCATCCGTCCATCCGTCCGTCTGCTTATTTACCTATACTACATCTACCCATCCATGTATCCAGTGGTGCACCGAGCACCGTTCCTGGCACATGCTGGGAGTCCAGCACATGTCTGCTGAGTGAATCACGCGAAGCAAACTCCACGAGGATTGTCACTCGTGACTCATGCCAGCACCCCTGGTATCAGTGATCTGCCCTTGTCGAATAAGGAGAAGAAAATGTGAGTGACCGGGGTTGTGCCCTCTCTATACTCCTATTCATGACTAACCACATTCACTTTTTGTAGTGCACATTCCTCTAATATTTTAATTTCCTCCTACCTTTCCCCCTTCAAGTGACTCACAGTGTTAGAACCCTTCCGTATTAATCATTTCGAAACCACAGTCCTCTGAATCACGGATGGGTCTTAGTCTACAATGAAACTTGTTCACTAGGAAACGAAAGCACTTCTAGGAAACATCTTGGTGCCACGTGGCCCTTTTGACAAGGTTTCAGGGGACCAACCTGAGTCTACCCAGAGGAAAGGACTGGAATCCATCTTCAGTACGTCTGTAGGGAATTGAGGCCCACACAGAGGGTATGAACACCGGTGGAGCTGGTGAAGGCTGTCGTGTGAGTGTGAGTGTGCTTCAGCCACTTCCCTCCCTGTGCAACGACAGCCCTGGCTAACGAGAGAAGGGACTGTTTATACCGCAGCTCTCCTGTGAATCGCAAATGGGTTTCCTCCTCCGGCCCCGGACTCATCTGCATGTTGTCAGATGTTGAATTTCTGTGGTTTGTTTCTAGACCTAGAACTTGGTTGTCAAAGCCTCTTTGGCTAGGAGTCTTTAATCTTCCTATCTAACCATCTTAACATAGGTTATGCTTGTTTTCATAAACATACTAGTAAAAGATTTGAAGAAGTTGGGGCTCTGTGGGAGAGAAGTATGCTGACTGAGTCACTGAGGGGGTTACTGGGGGCTGAAGAGTGGGTGTGTTCCCAGCGGTGAGCTCAAAGGCTGTCTCATCTGCGCTGATGGCTCTGTCCCTGTGGGCTGCCTATGGACCGGGCGGCTCCCACATGGAGTCCCTCTCGAATTTTCAGGGGCCCCACATCTTTGTATGTTATTACTCACCCTTAGGATCGCAGCGCTTTCATTTTTCACAGTTAAAGAGAATTTGCTTTTAAAAATTTGCAATATGTGAGCCAATTCTTTGGAAACTTTTTCAATTTCTTCTGGGATTACACAGCTCTGCTCAACTTCCTCTTGAGCTGATTTGGGAAAACAGCATGTATTGCCAGAGTATTGAAAATTGGAACTCATAGCTTATAATCAAAACCAACATTATCATTCCACACTCCCACATCCAAACCATCCAAACCCATTCTGTGGGTCTAGTCCTTCCCTGCCCCAGTCCCACAGTTTTCCCACTCACTCTTAGAAATCTTTTCCCTTTCAGTTACGAGAGCAGTTCTGTTTTAGAATGACTATATCACGCCTGCTGTAATAATTAAGACAAACGAACTCTGGGCCCGGGTCCAAATTGAAGTTTGGTTTCTCCCCAGCATAGGTCTGCCTCAGGCAGCCTGCAGGGCAAAGGGAGGGCGGCGGCTGCTCTAGCTCCCCTGAGTTGCTCCCCTCTCCTCTGCTCCCCCCACCAATGTGGTTTTGGCTCCTGCCGAGGGGGGACAGATGGGGACAGGAGAGTCATGTGTACAGGTCACAGCGGCATCTGGCCTAGCAATGCTGGATTGAGGGAGCTGTTTAACTCAAACTCTTGCCCTGGGGGTGCATGTGGGCCTTCCAGAGGTGTCACTGTAGAGCCCTCTGGGGCACCTCTCTTGACTCAGTAGAATTTCAGCTTCAGCTGGTCACAAGACCTCTTAAATTTATTCCTTTCCCTGTCTGCTGCTGTCTTGGATGGTGTTGTGGGTTAAATTGTGTCTCCTCAAAAGATATATTGAAGTCCCAACCCTGACACTTATTTGGAAATAAGATCTTTGCAAATGTGATTAACTTAAGATGGGTTCACTAGGGTGGACCCTAATCTAACGTGACCGGTGTGTTTCGAGAGGAGGAGACAGGCCCTCAGGGAGAATATCGTGAAGGCAGAGGCAAAGATTGCAGTGAGGCCTCCGGAAGTTAAGAATCTTAAGAATAGCTGGGGGTCGACCATCACCACCGGGAGCCTGGAGAGGCAAGGTGACTCCACCTGCTGACACCTCGACTCCAGGCTGCCAGCCCCCAGAAGGGGGAGAGGGGGCAGTTCTGTGTGTCAAGTGCCGGTTTGTGGGGCTGTGTTACAGTGGCCAAGGGGAACTCATACAGACTCTCTGAGCTGGTGCGATGCTGCCACTCTCACCGCCAAGTCCCCTGCCATCCTGGAAGTGCACACCTTCCATCTGCCACGGGCAAGAAAGCTGCGGTGTTCCAGCTTTGGGACTCGAGTCTATTTTCCAGGGTGAGCCAGGTAGCAAACAGTCCCTGCGTGTCCCAGACTGCAGGGGACACACTTTCCCCCATTGGGGCAGGAGGAGGAGTTGCCGGTGAGCCTACAACTTTTAATTGTCAACACCCTCAACTCTTCCATAGCCTCTGCTGTGTCAGGCTGCAGATAGGAAACAGATGTGGCAGGGTCTCCACGCGTCCTGCAGCACCTCACTGTGGAGATCTGGGAGTATTTGCACCTGTGCTTTAGCTTCTTCCCTTTGGAACCTGTGCCGCCCTGACACGGACGTGCCCCCTTCCGCCATCCTCATTTCACTCTAAATGAATTCCTGCCGGAGTGCCAAGTTTTTGATATTAAGTTGGACAGAGCGTTTCTTTAATATGTATGCATATGATTAACATCATTAATAAGTAAAAAAACAAATTTAAATGACAATAAAATGCCATTATTTTTGCTTATCAGATGGGCAAAAACCACTTCTTTTAAATGAATGGAAATACCAAGTGATGATGAAGATGTGGAAAAACTATAATTTAGTTCATTGCTCAAAGG
The DNA here is from genome assembly GCA_004024845.1 of Tonatia bakeri. Taxonomy (NCBI): domain Eukaryota; kingdom Metazoa; phylum Chordata; class Mammalia; order Chiroptera; family Phyllostomidae; genus Tonatia; species Tonatia bakeri. The sequence goes on along the minus strand of PVIA01002366.1, from coordinate 65,191 downwards.
ACTGGTACAGTCTTGTAGGATAGCTTGGTACAAACTTTAACATTTTCAGTTATGGCTATTAATATTATTCCTATGAATGCACAATTTAAATAACTGACAACCCTAGAAGGACAGGATCTTACTGCTGAGAATTGTCTCATAAAAATAACATAGATACTACTTAAAGACATCCTTCCTTTCCACAAATGGTTTTGACTGCTTATTAAATCTCTTTTATTACCATATAGATAATTTTGATCATGATGTATGTTAAATTACTAAACTTATTTCTGTTTTTATAAATAATTGTTATTTAATTATTCCTTAAAGCCAAACACCTAAGTTTGATGCATAAACACATATATTTAGAATATTCTTCAAATAATGAATAACTTATGATTTAATTACATAAAATATTGACTATATTACAAATTAGGTAATGAGAAAAAGGATATTGATTAATATTTTTATAACATTTTAAATAGATACATTTATTACATCAGATCCACTTCATAGTAATTTCCACTCTATTGTGTTTAGTAATCTGCCTTGTAATTTATTCTCTGTACATTTATTTGTCCCTGGTTTTATAGTCTACAAAACTCACACAAATATGTTTCTTTTAACTTAAAAATAAAGTTGGGTTTATTTTCTGGTACAAATATAGGTTTGACTCAGCTGACTTGATGACCATTACTGCCTTTGCCAATGAATTTACATGATGGAGAGTTTCTATACAAGCTATATGAAGAAAATGATAAATTCACAGATCCAAACATATAACAAAATATCTTCAAAGCACATAAAATAAAAATATTCTATTTTAAAATTATTTTAGAAAAATATAGTGAAGTGAATGATAATTCAATTTCTTAACCCTTTCTGACTATATCATGTAACAAGAGGCCTGTAACACAAAGAGTAACAGATATAATTAATAATAATTTGATAAATCTTGGTCATGAGCAACTGAATGGCAAGTATATAGGTAACAGATTTTGCAAGTCAATTGTCTCACATTCTTTGCTTTCGATGCAATTTTGGAGGTCTTTGGTTGTCAGCTGATGGGCCAAAGCGATGTTCAGTAATGACCACTGTGACGTATTTGCCAAGTGATTCAATATTGTAATTCTTCTTTGCTTAGAACAACATTAAGCGCTGGGACAGGTCAAGAGTGGGGTCTCAGAAGAAAGGAGAGACTGGGTGACTGTCCCCAGCAGCACTCGTTTCCTGGTTTCGTTGGAGCAGAGGGCCCATTTCGCACTGTCCCCTGCGAATCCTGCCACTCACTCCTCTCGTCCCTTGTTGGGGGGAGGGCCAACAGGGAGCACCCCCCCCTCCGCTCCAGCCCCATCGCGCAGGCCTCTCTGGGGAGCGGGCAGGGACGGAGGTGGGGCCGGACCGGGAGAGAAGGCTCGGAGCTCCGCTGTTTTCCGGGGACGGGGGTAATTTCCTGTGTAGCTGTCGGAAATGCAGAGTCAATTTCCGCGGAGAACTTGGCCTTCTCTCAAAGAAGGACCTCGAAGTCTGAGGATGTGTTTGTGGTGAATGGCGTCATCGAGGAACAGTAGAACAACGACCCTAATCTTTGAAACACTGCTATGATTGTCCGTATGAGACTCAGGGGGCAGATTTCAGCAGGAGCACAGGGAGCCTCCTCCCTGCGATGGCTGGGGCCCCCTGGGCCCACAGTGTAGGCCGAAACTGAAGGGGCGTCTCGGGAGTCAGCCGGGACCAAGCCGATGCAGGCTTCTGCTTCCTCCCAGGTGTGACCCTGAGCGTCTGCCCCTCCCCTCCCCCGCGCGTGGGCGTGCTGTGCGGGGCGGGGGAAAGTGGCGGGTGTATCTGTCCCAGATGTCCTCAGTAAATATGTATTCATTTGGTGCTGTGGCTCAGGTTTGGAAGTCGTTTCACACAGAAGAGCGTGGCTTCTAGGCTATTCTCCGCCCCCTTGCCACAGACCGCACCCCACCCCGTGCCCTTCCTTGCTCTGTCCCCTCCCGCGCTGAGGCCAGGGGCCATGCTTGCTGGTGGGATGATGCAGAAAAGTATCCCGGACAACACGGCTAGGCCCTGTCCTGCCCCAGGAAGGAGCAACTCGCAGACCCACTCTGCGTTCTCAGCGATGCTCCTGCGCGGCCCTGGGAATGCGCGGTCCTTTCCTCCGCAAGCGTTTGCTGAGTGTCCACATTCCTCTCACTCAAGGAACTTGCAGTCTGATGGGTGAGTAGCCTTATCGTTTCAACGATGAGTCTCTGGGTGGACGGGGATTGTGAGTGCAGGGGACCTCGTGGGATGCCGTCCCACGCAGTCCCGGTGACTTCTCGGAATGGATCACAAGTTCCCCGAACTTGGAGGAAAGAAGAGAAGAGCCGCAAGAGACAAACACAAAATTCTGGGAGAGCTTTGTGGGTTTGGAGAACTGAAAGACTGGACAGCAGCCATGTGTGCTCTCTTGTTTTACTAATCACATTTTTCTATTCATTGCTTTATACCCGGCGACGTCCACAAAATAATGATTACGGGCCATTGTGTGATTATACAAATGTTTAAAATAAACTTAGTTGAGAAAAAAATCTCTTTGGCTTAAAACAATTGTTAGATGTTTCATATACACGGAACTGGTGAAAAACTATACACTCATATTATTGCTTCATGACTCCTTACTAAGTAATTTATTCTGAATCGATTCTGTTTTTCTTGGGAATGGCCCACTGATGAAGCACACCTGTTATCAGGTCCTGTCGTTATCTCATTGCAATGACTCACCACCCAGCCCCAGGCCTGCACGCCCCCTGATGACTTCTGCTATTTATGGGTGGAAATTCCAGTAGGGTGGAATGCCATTTTTATTTTTACTTTCGCTTTGCAATTTTGCTGTTTAGTCATACTTCAACAGGTACATTTTGGTTGCTTATTCTGTTCTAGGTCCTGTGTCAGACACTGGAAATAAAACCACGGACAAACCTTGGCCAGGGGGCTTGGTTGGCTGGAGCATCACCCCACGCACCAAAAGGTGGCAGGTTTGGTCCCCCGTAGGGACCTGTGCGGGAGGCCAATGGATGTTTCGCTCTCACATCAGTGCTTCCGTCTTTCTCTCTCAAGTCAATAAAAATATCCTCAGGTGAAGATTGAAAAAACAGGAACAAGAAACTTTGCTCTTAGTAGCTGCTAGTCTCTCTGTGTGTTTAGCGGAGCAGTTGGGTGGGGGTTGCAGCCGGCTGGGAGGGGTGGGGAATGAGGATACGGAGCAGTTAGGAGGCAGTTACCACGAAGCTAGATGGTGGGCGATGAGGACCCGATGAACTAGGTGCTTCGAAGGTACACAGGAGAGAAAAACATCCCAGCTGAGACAGTCCACCTCCATGAAACCAGGGATGAGGGGAAGAGGAGATATGATTACAAGGAACTTTAATGGTTAGCTGAGAAAGCAAGCCTCAGAGGCAGGAGTGGGGGCGTGGGTTTTCCCGTCTTGTTCAAATTCTCCAATCACAGCTGCGTGAGACAGGGAGAGACCCTAGACGAACCCAGCACAGACTGCCGCAGAGCTAGCCCTGGTTTGCAGAATCACACACAGGCCAAAGGCAGTTGCCGTGGAGCCCCGTGTGTGGGGGTGGGGGTTTGTGACACGGTAGTAGATGACGTGTGTAAACACCTGGGTTAGTTTCCCACCCGAGCACAAGTGCCCTCACAAACCTGAGCCCCGTGCCATCCACCTGCCTGTGTCACTCGTGACACAGCCCTGCAGTGAGCTCACGGCTGAGGGGCAAGAAGGGCTTGTCATTCTCTAGTGTGCCTTCTGGCTTCCCTACCTTTCCCAGCTTTAGCAGCCTCTGCGGGCCCAAAACCCTCTGGAGCAGGGGGAGCTGCCGGGAGTGTGCGAGAACCCAGTCCAGGTTGCAATTTTCCTCTTGTTTTCATTTGAATGGTGTTTGTTGGATTTCGACAACAAACAAAGCTCTCCCTACATGATTAAAAGAACTGCGTCGCCTGCGAGTCTTTGTTTGTTTGTCTTGTTCATCTGTTCGCCGCTTTCAGTTTTCGAGCCCACACAGGAGGGAAATCACACGGCACTGGACTCTTCCCGTCTGATTTATTCGGCTTAGCATGATACTCTCCAGGTCCATCCGTGTGGTCGCAGATGGCAGCCTTTCTTCTTTTCTTATGGGTGATTGTGTTCCATTGTATACACGAAGCACATTTTCTTCAGGGGGCGGGGCTAGCGCAAGGTAAAGGGGGTCACGTACACGGTGACAAAAGATTTGACTTTGGGTGGTGAACACACACTGCAGTGTAGGGACGATGTGGTGTGGAATTGTACACCTGAAGCCTGTGTCATTTTAGTAACTAGGGTCACCCAGTTCATTTAGTTAAAAAGTGGACAGTGCGTCCTCTCTGTTGTCCGGTGAGACGGAGGCTGTGTCTGGTGGTGCGGTCATCGCCGAAGTGCTCGTGCAGTGGTTGGTGACGTGCCAGCTGGCATACCAGGGCCCCAATACAATGTCCATGGAGACGAAAAAAATCATGTTTATCGTCAGCCAGGAGGCAGACTTTCTCAACCTTTTAATATAAGACAAGGCCTACTTTCCCCTTGTGTAGAGCAGCTCATTGGACCAGGAGGGTAGGCTACCCTGGGAACACCCCTAGTTCCACCCCCAGGGGAAAGGACACCGAAGGAAGGCCCAGGCTCAGCTGTGCTGGTGTGGAGAGCAGCCAGCCAGGGGCGGTTTCCACAGCAGAGGAGCCCTGGCCCAGGTGGTGTTCTGCATGCGAAAGTGATGCAACTTTCTTAAAGGAACTGAGGTGCAGGTGGGGGTAGGTCGTGGGTGGGTCTATCATCTTTTTCAGGAAAATCATTCTTGAAAGTTTTTAAAATTATGTAACTGCCAAGTTATGAGTTGTCTTCAATCGTGTTTTGCAATAGTAAATGGCAAACTTTGCTGAGAGAGGCCACGTTAATTCCAAGGAGGTCATTCTCCAGAGTCTCACTGCACAACGGGAGAGTATAGAATCGGAGCTCGTTCTGGAAATTCGAGAGTTTGCGCTGAAGGGACCCTTCCTAAAACTGGAGTATTTGGCAAAGAGAATGGGATATGAAAGGCAAAGCAGAGTTTAGCTATTTATTGCTTTATTAACTAAATGTAACCTACACAGAATCCAAACAATGACTCCATAGCAATGAACTAATTTTGCTTTGCAAAGATTTAATAAAATATTTGATTGTATGGTAATACTTGCCATTACCTCAGTTTGCCTCACTGAAATTGGAGGCAAATACGAAAGAAACTATTTCCTTCTTATCACTTCTAAACACTAGTATAAGGTGCTTTGATATCGAGTTCTACTTATAAGACTTACTCAGTTAAATTTCTGTGGGTAGAAAACATGTCGGTATGCACTTGACCTTGCTCAGGGCGACTTCTGATTTCTGAGTGAAACTGTCTCCTGGCAGCATCCTTGGTAACATGCTCCTCAGTCCTTCTGACCCCCATCTATTCAGAAAACTGTCAATCAACCCACGTTTGTCTCTGCTTTTACTTACACAGCCACCAGAAGCGATACGATCACACCAGTGTGCTACTGAAAATGCGTAGGTAATGTTCAACTCAGCGCTGCACGTTTCCCTCACATCCTGGGGCAGCTGCGCACTCACGGGCGCAGGGGCTGCTCCAGCTTGTTATTCCTCTTAGGTAGAGGGCACGCTGCTGCCTCCTGCGGGAGAAGACTGCTGCACCCCGACCCCGAGGGTCGGGCAGGAGAGGTGCCCACGGTGAAGTGCGGAGATGGTCGCTTGGGGTTCCGATCCTGCATTTGCATGACCTGAGAGAGACCACCTCTGTAGGGGTAAGGTGACAAAGGCTTCACTCGTGTCCTAGTCCTGTTCTTAGGACAGCTTATCCTGCCGTAAACAGTTAGACAATGGAGCAAATGGATGAAATGTGTGTTCTCAGAGAGTGCAAAGCTTGATCTTTGAGATCAGGGGAACATATGAAGTGAGCCCTATGGTGTCCTGTTTTTTGTTACTGGTGGCACTCTGGGGGCCATTGTATAGGGAGGAGACCCCCCAAAGTGTGTGAGTTCCACGGAGTTGAGGAAACAGATCCAAGTCCAGGTAGTTGGAAGTGGGGTGTCTCCAGCTGTCTCCTTCCTCCAGCCGCTCTGTGTGCTCAGGGCCTTCTGGGGTTCTGTGTGGATTATGGGATTGTTTTTTTCTATTTCTATGCAAAATGCCATTGGAAATTTGGCGGTGAATGCATTAAATCTGTAGATTGCTCTGTGTAGCATGGACATTTTACCATTCGTTCTCTTGCTCCACGAACAGGGAGTATCTCTCCACGCTCTGTGTCTGCTTTAACTTCTTTCATCGTTGTCACACAGTTTTCAGTGCGATGATCTTTTTTCTTCTCGGATAAATTTATTCCTACATACTTTCTTCTCTTTGGTGCTATTATAAATGGGATTATTTTCTTGATTTCTTTTTCTGATTGTTCATTGTTAATGTGTAGAAATGCAACTGATTTCTGATATCTGTGTACTGCAGCTTAGCTGACTCCATTTATTAGTTTTAAAAGTTTGCGGGGCGAGGAGTGTTTAGGGCTTTCTGTATATAAATCATGTTGTCTGCATACTTCTTCCCTTCCAGTTTGGTAAGTTTTACTTTTTTCCTTGCCTAATTGCCCTGGTGAGGACTTCCAGCATTACATTGAGTAACAGTGGGGGGTGGGGTGGGGGGTGGGCAGCTTTGTCTTCTTCCTGATCTTACAGGAAGTTTTTAGCTTTTCACCATTGAGTATGACGTTAGCTGTGAGTTTGTCGTACGTTGCATATTATGTTGAGGTACATTCCTCTTATGTCTAATCTGATGAGATTTTTTATCATAAAGTTACTCTGAATACTATCATTCTTTTTCTGTATCTACTGAGAGGATCATATGACTTTTTAGAAGATTGTATTTATTGTATTTTTAGAGAGAGGAGAAGGGAGGGAGAGAAACATCAATGTGTGGTTGCCTTTCATGTGTCCCCTACTGGGGACCTGGCCCACAACCCAGGCATGTGCCCTGACTGAGAATCAAACTGGAGACCCTTTGACTTGCAGGCCAGCACTTAAATCACTTAGCCACATCAGCCAAGGAATGATTTTTATCCTGAATGAGGTTAATGTGGTGTATTATGTTCATTCATTTGCATATACTGATAAATCCGTTTATCCTTGAATCGCACGGATAAATCCCATTTGATCATAGTGTATGATGACTGTAATACATTGTTGAATTTTATTTGTACTATTTTGTTGAGGATTTTTGCATCATATTTATCAGGGATATTGGTCTATAATTTTTTTCCTTGTAGTGTCTTTGTCTGGCTTTGGTGTGAGAACAACACTGACCTTGCAAAATGAGTTTTGCAGTGTTTCCTGCTCTTCAGTTTTTGGAGGAGTTTGAGAAGTATTGGCATTATTTTTTCTTTAAATGTTTGCTAGAATTCTCTGGTGAAGCCATCCTGTTCTGGGCTTCTCCTTACTAGGAAGGTTTAGATTAGTGCTCAGTCTCCTTACTTACAATGGTCCGTGGAGATATTCTATTTCTTCATGGTTCAGTCTTGATAGAGTATATGTTTCCAGCAACTTATTTATTTTCTGGGTTGTCCAATTTGTCAGAATATAATTTTTCATAGTAGTTTCTTATGACTCCTATATCTTGGTGGTACCAGTTGTAATGTCTCATTTATAATTCTACTTGAGCCTTCTCTTATTTTTAGTCTAACTAAAAGCTTGTCAATTTTATTTATCTTTTCAAAAAAACTAGCTCTTAATTCTATTTATCTTTATATATTTTTTGTTTCTACTTCATTTTTCTGCTCTAATGTTTCTTATTTTCTTGCTTCTGCTAACTTTGGGTGCAGTTTGTTCTCTGTTTCCTGGTTCTTTGAGGTAGAATGTTATGTTGTTTGAGATCTTTCTTTTTATTTGATGGAGGAATTTGTTGCTATGAGCTTTTCCCTAACACTCTTTTTTTTGCAACTCATAAATTTGTATGTTGTGTTTCAGTTCTCATTTGTTTTCAGAAACTTCTTCATTTTTATTTTAATTCCTTCTTTGACCATTTGTGTCCAAGGGTGTGGTGTTTAATTTCTACAGATTTGTGAATTTTCCCGTTTTTCTCCTGTGGTTGACATCTAGTTTCATACCCATTTAATGGGCTGTTGAGGAACACTCAACTCAACATGCAGGGGACTGTGATTACACATGATTTTCAAGTGCACACGGGAAAGATGGACCATGTGCTGGAACCTAAAATAATTCTCGAATTTAAAGTGATTGAAATTATGGTATATGTCCTCTGACCACAAAAGAAGTAAACTACAAATAAATGATAAAATGTTGCCTGGAAAATTCTTAAATTTGGAAATTAACAAACACTTTTTAAAAATAACAGCTGAAACAGAAGAAATCACTAGAGAAATTTAAAATATTTTAACTTAATAAAAATAAAAAACACAGTCATAAAATTTTGTTGGATGCAGCTAGAGAAGTGCTGGGAGAAATTTATGGCTTAATAATGTTCACATTAAAATGAAGAATGGTTTAAAATTAAAGATCTAAAATTTCACATTATGAAGTTGGAAAAATAAGAAAAATGAAAGGCAGTGTAGAAGAAAAGAAATCATGAAGATAGAGTAGAAGTCAATGAAATAGAATGTGGCCAGCAAATAGAGAAAAATCCATTAAATCAAGAGCTGAGTGCTTGGAAACAGTAATAAAATGGATAAACCTCTCGCTGGATTGATCAAGAGAAAGAAGAAATGACACAAATGATAAATGTCAGGAATGAAAGAGAGGATAACAATATATATAACATAGAAACTGACATAGCTTCATGCCAATAATTCAACAGCACAGTAAAAATCGACAAATTTCTTGAAAAAAAACACATTCCTAAAACAGTTTTAAAAGGAACTTTCAACTGTAAATATCTCTATACCTAGTAAAGAAATTGAATAATTAAATTCCTCCTTACAAGGAAAAGTCCAGTCCCAGGTAGCTTTAAGGGTGAATTCTACCAAATATTTGAGAATGGGATAATATCAATCTTACCAACTTTTCAGAAAATAGAGTAGAAGAACTACCTCCATTTCTTTTTAAAAATATATTTTATTGATTATGCTGTTACAGTTGTCTCATTCCTCCCCTTTATTCCCCTCTGCCCTGTGCCCACCCTCCCACCTGCACTTCCCCCCTTTAGTTCACGTCCATGGGTCGTACGTATAAGTCCTTTGGCTTCTACATTTCCTATACTATATTTAACCTCCTCCTGTCTATTTCCTACCTATTATTTATGCTTCTTATTCCCTGTGCCTTTTTCTCCATCCTCCCTCCTCCTTCTCCCCACTGCCAATCCTCCATGTGATCTCCATTTCTGTGATTCTGTTCCTGTTCTAGTTGTTTGCTTAGTTTGATTTTGTTGGGTTTTTTTTTTAGGTTCAGTTGTTGATAGTTGTGAGTTTGTTGTAATTTTACTGTTCATAGTTTTTGATCCTCTTCTTTTTTTTAGACAAGTCCCTTTAACATTTTGTATAATAAGGGCTTGGTGATCATGAAATCCTTTAACCTGACCTTATCTGGGAAGCACTTTATCTGCCCTTCCATTCTAAATGATAGCTTTGCTGGATAGAATAATCTTGGATGTAGGTCTGTGCCTTTCTTGACTTTGGACACTTTCTTTGCAGCCCCTTCTTGCCTGCAAAGTTTCTTTAGATAAATCAGTTGACAGTCTTATGGGAACTCCTTTATAGGTAACTGTCTCCTTTTCTCTTTCAGCTTTTAAGATTCTCTCCTTATCTTTAATCTTGGGTAATGTAGTTATGATGTGCCTTGGTGTGTACTTCCTTGAGTCCAACTTCTTTGGGACTCTCCGAGCTTCCTGGACTTCCTAGAAGTCTATTTCCTTTGCCAGATTAGGGAAGCTCTCCTTCATTATTTTTTTCAAATAAGTTTTCAATTTCTTGTTCTTTCTCTTCTCCTTCTGGCACCCCTATGATTTGGGTGTTAGAATGTTTAAAGTTGTCCTGGGGGTTCCTGAGCCTCTCCTCATTTTTTTTTAATTAGTATTTCTTCATTCTATTCTGGTTGTATGTTTATTTCTTCCATCTGCTGCAAACCATTGATTTGAGTACTGGTTTCCTAACCATCACTGTTGGTACACTGTGCATTTTCCTTTAATTCACTTTTCATAGCCTTCACTCTTTTCTATATTTTGCGATCATACACAATCAATTCTGTGAGCATCCTGATTACCAGTGTTTTGAACTCTGCATCTGATATGTTGGCTATCTCTTCATTGCTTAGTTGTATTTTTTCTGGAGTTTTGATCTGTTCTTCCATTTGGGCCGTAATTTTTTCTCATCATGCCTGTTACATAGCAAGGGGTGGAACCTCAGGCGTTCACCAGGGTGGGGCAACCCATGTTGTGATGCTGTACATGGAGGAGGGTCCAAGAGGGAACAATGCTGCTTGCTCCACTCTCTGCCGGTTTTCAGTCACTTCCCTTACTTCCCACGAGCAAAGTGGGCCCTTCTGGTGCAGATTCCTGGGTGGGTGGGTTTGTGTATGTTCTAGGACCCTGTGGTTCTCTCCTTGAACTCTTCTGTGAGGCTGGGAGTTTCTCCTGCTGCCGCCTCAACCCCCTCAAGTGTTTTCAGTCAGAGGTTTGAAGCTTTATTTCCCCACTGGGGCCCTGGGTTGTGTGGTCTGTCTTGCTCCCCAGTTGTTCCTCCTAGTTTATCTGCATGCAAACATGGGACTGCCTGGTTTGTCAGGTGTGACTTGCCGTGAGTCCTCTCTGCCCGGCTGCCCATCTCTGCCCCTCTCACCGGCCTGGGTGAATGTTTATTCCTTAACTTCTTGGTTTTTGGACTTCTATGCAGTTTAATTTTCTGGCAGTTCTGGTTGTGTTTTGTTTTTAAATTTGTTGTTGTCCTTCTTTTGGTTGTGCAAGGAGGCAAAGTGTATCCACCTATGCCTCCATCTTGGCTGGAAGTCCACATTCCCCCAACTCATTTCATGTGGCCAGCATTACCCAGATCCCAAAACCAAAGGCATAATCAAGCCAAACCAAAGCAAACAAAAACAACTGCAGACAAATACTCCCCTTGAATATAAATGTAAAAACCCTTAATAAAATATTAGCAAACTGAATCCAGTTATGTCTGAAAAGGACAATATTCTGTAGCCATCTGGCATTTATGTCAGAAATAAAAGGTTTAACATTAGAAAATCAATAAGTGTAATTCATGATGTAAGCAGAATAAAATATAAAAACATGATGATTGCAACAGATGAAGGAGAAACATCTGACAAAGTTGCACAAATTAATCCACGAGAAATCCACATAGAAAATTATCTAGCAAACTATGAATAGAAGCAAATTCCCCAAAGTAAAGCAAATCTATCAAAACTTACAGTCCTCATGTGTTAAGGCCAGTTTCTAAGATGGGGAACAAGGCAGGGTTGCGCACACTCACCACTTGTTACCGTTTTAGGTGAGACCCTGGCCCAGGCAAAAAGGCAAGAAATGAAGTAAGAGGCACACGGAACGGCAGAGAAGAAGTAAGACTTTCCATTGTCAGATGACACGATTGTATCTGTGGAAAATACTAAGCATGTGGTAATGGAAAAATATAATGAAGATTACATTAAATTAAATTAAAAAGAAAAAACGAAGTAACCTACGAACATTAGAACATTAGTTGTTGGCCCTATTGAGTTGCAAGTGTTCTGCATACATTTCGGATACAAACCTTTTGAAAAAATACCTACACCATAAATTTTTAACTCAGTTAAAAATGAGGAAAGATCTGAATAGATACTTTTAAAAAGAAGATACAGCCCTGACTGGTGTGACTCAGCGGGTTGGGCATTGTCCTGCCAAGTGAAAGTCGCTGGTTCAGTTCCTGGTCAGGGCACATGCCTGGGCTGTGGGTTCAGTCCCTGGTCAGGGTGTGTGTGAGAGGCAACCGGTCGATATTTCTATCACACATCGATGTTTCTCTCCTCTCTCTCCTTCCCTTCCCACCTCTCTAAAAATAAATAAATAAAATTTTCCAAAAAATCAAAATAAAGAAGATATAAAATGATGACTAGGCACACAGAAAGACATTCAACAACATTACTTATTGGAGAAATGCAAGTGAAAAGCCCAGTGAGAGACCTCTGGGCAGCAGGTCCCAGCAGAATGGCTAAACCGGAAAAGACTGACAGAGCCCAGTGTTGGTGAGGATACGGAAGGATGGAAACACTCACATTGTTGGTGGGAATGCAAAATGCTAAAACCACTTTGGAAAAGTTTGACTGATTTTTAATGAAATTACAGATATATTTTTAACACAACCAAGTAATTACAGTCCAAGAAATCTGTCCAAGAAAAATGAAACAATACAAGGTCCAACACAAATAATGCCTCCCTTTTATGACAAAATCTTTTATTACAAAATCATAAGCATGTGATTCTGTAACAAAACAATATCACCCTCAAGCACACCGTAGGACATTTTAGGTGAATGTTCAAATTAAAACTATAAATTATTACACCCAGATTATTACCCTCGTGACCACCCTCGGGCAGGCCTTCCTTCTGCTGGACCCTCTGTGTTCATACAAGACCTCTCTGTTAATACAGGCATCTGTATTCATAAAGATGGAATTCCAAGCTGAAATTACACAGATTTCTGTGACTAGGTAAGTGGATAAACAAATTTTGTTTATATCTACGTTATAAAATACTGCTCAGCCATAGTAAGAATGAACTACTTCTACTCAATAAAGTGGATGGATCTCAAAACTATGCTGAGTGGAAGAAGCCAGACTCAAATGAGTTCAGTTGACCCTTGGACGGTACAAGGGCTAGGGGTGCTGCCTCTCCTGCGCAGCTGAAAATTTGAGTATGACTTTTTGGACACCCCAAAAACATAACTACTGTCATCCCTCAATATCTGTGGGACACTGGTTCCCTAGAAATACCCAAACCCGCAGATGGTCAAGTCCATGTGTGAAATAGTGTAGAACAGAGCATGCAGTCGGCCCTCTGCTTCATGCATTCACAACCGCCATTCAAAATACTGTTCTCTACGCCCTGTTAGTTGAATTCAAGAATGTGACATTGGGGGATACAGAGAGCTGTCTGTATATTTGCTGAAAAAAGTCCATATATAAGTGGACCCGCCCAGTTCAAATCCTGGTGCATTCCTTTTCAATAAGTGTACAGTCCGCTCTCCAAGCCCCTGGGTTTAGATCCTGGATTTAACCAAATGTGGATCTAAAACGGCGGTTTCCATTTGTGGTTTGGAATCTACAGAAGGGAGGGATGACTCTGTGCATTATTTTATGCCTCTTTTTTTAAGGACCTTGAACATCTATGGATTTTGGTGTCCCCAGGGGGTCCTGGAATCAGATACTGAAGGGTGACTACATAGAGGAAGTGTAACTATGATTGCCCACTTAGAAAAATGTTTTCTTTCCAGTTTGCCTATAAAATTATAACTTTTTGATAAGAGGTATATACATTTTGGGGCAATCTTATTCAAAATTATGTTCTGGAAAAAATTGTTAGATTATGAATTCAGCAATTTACATACAAGGTTGTCACTTAATCAAAGCATTCAGAATTGAAGTCGGAGTAGGGAAGTCCTAAATTCACGTGTAACTATTCAACTGCTCTGTTTTTCTCAAATGGATAAGACAGAATATTTAAAATTTTCACCAACATTATTTTGTGCACGTAGGAAAAGCTTGCCAAACCTTCTAAGTGGGCATCTAAGTTTTAAGCCCACTGTATATATATTTTTGAGTAACCTACGTTTCAATCAAAAGGCCTCCAGGTACTGCCAATGAAAACTGGTGATCTTACCTATCATCCCACAGAAATCAAATTCGACATTAGAAGTTCAGTGGGCAGCAGCGGGAAGGCAGTACATGGGCTTAGAATGAGGAAACAACAAAACCAATTTCAGCGTTGTTAGTAAATGAGACGGGTATTACATGCTTTGGGAACGATGTTTGTATTACATGTCAAACCCCATTACCAAATACGACATTAGAATGGAAAGGTTTACAGCCTAAAGCACGTCCACACCCCTGGCCCGCAGCCCATTTACTTCGAGCAACATTCAGTGCGAAACAGAGACACCGTCCTTGGACTTCACTGATAAAACTTGGCTGCTGTTGCCCCGCGCCGCCTGCCAAAGGGCTCCCAGCTAGTGCGCGATTTCCTGCGCACCCATCCTAGACCTGCGCCCTCTGCGATCCCTTCCCACATTCCCTCGAGCTCCCTCTCCGATTCCTGCTGGACTCTTGTACCGGACCATGGATTTTACTTCTATTGGAAATTTCAAAGTGGGTGAAAAGTGTTTAAGGCCAGCCAGGAATTCTCTAAGAACTCTGCTGAGATTTAATTTTCCCTGATGGTGAAGCGTTGCTTCCAACACACGTCAGGATTGGGTAGGTACTCTGATGACACGTCAGGAATGTAGCTCAGCAATTATTTTGGTCTTAGGGTTTTCAGAGGATTAATTTAATGGGCAAGGTTCCGATGCTGAAGCAGAATCCAGTTTTAATGACAGTCTCAATATCTCTGGGAATAACATGGAACAAGATGTGATACAAATGTCCAAATGAAAAAATTGCCAATATAAGAAGCTGAATCTAAGTAATTCCTGGGAACTAAAACTTCTTTCTGAATCTACTGATTTTACACAGCAAGGCTGTCCCCTAATGAAGCGCCACAGCTGGAATGTGGGAAATGAGTTCTTGAAGAGGAAGTGCTCCCTGGCGTTCCCACGGACGCTGGGAGGAACACGCGGGGGTCATCCGGGAGGCACGATGTGGAAGACCAGCCACGGCCGGCTTTGCTCCTGCCAGTGCCAACTCCAGGAACCCTTCTCTCGTATGGGGATTATTTTAAAAAGTGCCAATGTCTTGCAAAAATAAAAGACTTGCCCTGGCCAGGAGGCTCAGTTGGTCGGAGCATCGTCCCATGCACGAAAAGGTGATCAGTTCAATTCCTGGTCAGGTCCTATGCCTGGGTTGCAGGTTCAGTCCCCAGTTGGGGCACATATAGGAGGCAACCGATTGATGTTTCTCTGTCACATCAATGTTTCTCTCTCTCTCTCCCAAATCAGTGAGCATATCCTCAGGTGGGGATTTTTTAAAAGTATAGACTAAATCTCAATTTAGAATTACCAGTCCATGGCGTCACCCTCAGCAGAACCTTGGACATTTGCTTGTGAAATGTGTCTAAGGACTTTCTCAGTAGAGCTATAGGACATGTGAAGTCATCTGGGAGTTGCAAGGGGTTCTTGCTGGGGAAAAATAGAAAATGAAACACGAGGCTTTTTGGATGTTGCTTTCAGGTATGAGAATTTTATTACATTATGTTGAAGCTGTGTGAGCAGATTTTCCTGGTTGGAACAGTTCTGTAGCTCAGTGAAGCGGTGTTCCAGGAGAAGGATGCTGAGGGAACTGAGAAAGCACTATTTCCAGGCACCTGTCTGGCCCCGTGTGACCCTTCCTTCCACTCTCTGTGGGCTCCTAGGGGTTTGCCCCTTGGTCGGTTGTAACCTGATTGAGTGCTCCTGATGCACCGAATACTCAAGTATTACCCTAGTCTTCTGGTCCAATGAATAACAACGGCTGGTCATGTCACTTCTGATATAACAAGGACCTTGGAAAAATGCAATTCCACTTAATTATTTATATCAAAGGTCTCAACTCAAATGCTCACAACGAACTCGAAAGTCAAAGATGCAAATGCAACACCCAAAGTCCTTTATTTCATTTCCAGAGGCTTTCTAGATGGTCTGCGCACAGCTCCCAAAAGATAGCAGGGGAATAGCAGCTTCTGTCCTGAGGGGATCTGTCTCTCTCTCTGTTTCTCTCTCTGTCTTTCTTCCTCTCTCTGTGTATGTGTGTGTGTGTCTCTCTCTCTGTTTCTCTCTTTTCCAACAAAGACCTTTTCATGGAGATTCTGCTGGGTACAGAATCACTCCTTACCAACCTATTCCCTTGATATTAGAATTTCTTCTTCCGATAGCATTTAACGTGACTTTTTTGGATAGTTGCTTTGCTTTTATTTTTCTCGTATTTTCAAAACTTTCAATTTAACCACTAAATATTCAGGTCTGTGACTAGCCAGGGAGAACATTTGGGTGAATGCCTTTGACCTCATTTGTGCACCTAACAAGGTAACCAGTAAGACCAGGCTCCCGTGGGCGAGCTCTAGCTGGGGGCAGAGGGCAGTCCTGTGTCAGGGGAGATAGGAGACGGGAGGGAAGGAGTGCGGGCTGCAGCACTGGCCCCACAGTGAGAAAGCTCAGGACCTCACTGTGGCTGCCGCACTGAGTCTGTGATGGGTCACACCCCTTTCTAAGTCCCTCTGGGATCCATCATAGGAAGGGCCCCAGAATCCCGCAAATCCCTGAGAGCCCTCAGGATTATGTTCTTCGGTATCTGATGGGCCCTCCAAAACGGCTACAGCAGCCCTGAGCTCACACAATATTGAATCCAAACGCGTGGCTGTAATGTAGAGACCAGAGATCTCGCCCGTCTTGCCATTTCCTACCGCTCTCTCCCCTGAGCACCTACGACACGTTCCTCTGGCCTGGGCTCGGTGTTCTCAGTGCTGTTATTTTGGTTCCATTTATTGGAACTGAGCAGAAGCATGAGTTCCCTGGACTGGAAGCAAATAACCCAGAATGACCCACTTTCTCTTCTGGTAACAATATTGCAGGGAGACTAAAAACGTTATCAGAGATCAGGAACAAGTCCTACCCTCTGGAACAAATGGAGGTTCCTTCTGAGTCCAGCCCTCCGAAGTCAGACCCAAGAGAGTCGTTGTTATCATGGACCCTCCTCTTTCAGCTTCCTGCAGGGCTGTGTCTCTGATGAACCCTGTCACAGACGTGGTTTCCTCCTGTTCCCTTCCACTTTTCCAGGTCTTCCTTGAGGGCCAACACCCTCGAGTCGCTGTCTGCGTTGCGGCCCCCTCCTCCCTGCACACATCTCCCTGAGCATCTGTTCTGGTCCCGGTGCAGTCAGGAAGGCCCGATAACAGAACTCTCAATAAAACGCTGACAACCTTGATCCTGAAATGTTTACAATTTCCGGGTCCCTTACTTTAATGAAAACGAAAGAATACTTATGTTAAGATAATCAGGAGATTGGTTAACATGTCTAAAACCCAAACCTAGCCTCCATTCCTCCTCCATCTGAGGCTGGCCCTGGTCCCAAGGGCAGCTAAGCACAGTGAGTGTTCAGCGGGACGCGGGATCTGAAGGGCACGAGTTGGAGCCAGTTTGGCCAGCAGTGTTTCTCCAGTGTGTTCAGGAAAGAACCAGACTGTCGTGCCACTCACGTCCCATTTCGCACAACGGCGCACCCATCCCTCAGCTGGTAGGAGTGTGAGCCCCTGACCGATCGACCGCTCACAGGAGCCTCTTTCTTTGGAGAGTTGCTCCCCACCTACCTGACAGGAGCTGCTTCCCCTCAGAGGGCAGACTCCTGGGAAAGGGGAGTGGATGAAGAGGGAAGCCCACAGATGCCGGCGAGGGAGAACCAGCGTCTTTAGGAAGCTGGGCAGTCGGCCGCTGTCCTCTGTGCACTAGGGCTGAGTAGCAGAGGCTGTTACAGAACTGGGAAGGACGAGATCACTCCAGGTGACAGAACCACAACAGAAAGGGAGGGTGGCACCCTCTGCCTCAGCCAGCATCACCAGCCATGTGTTCACTGAGTATCTAATCTATGGACATGGGGTTGCACAGAGTATCACCTTGAGCAGAGGAACTGAATTTACAGCAGAGCAGGTGGGACATCGGTCCCATGACTCTGGGGTGCCCTCATTCTACCACACGCACCCTGTCCCAAGACTGGGGACCTGCCAGAGAGTGGAACTGCCCCTTCTTAGCTGAGGTATCAAATTGGAGGTGATACCCTGTGAGGATGGCCATCTTCGGGTGTTGCATGGACATGAAACCACGGCTGTCCCTGGGGTGCTGCGGGGTCTGGGATCTTGGGGGAGGGAGCAGAAGGGGTGCATTCATCGTCATGCCCACTGAGCCCTGTGGGGAAGCTGTGCTTCCTTCTCCAGCTCCCAGCTCTGTGGGGCCAGAGGTCCTGGCTCACAGTGGGAGGGCTCCTCCTGTGAAAAATACAGTAAGGAGCCCAATAAACCCAGATTTTGCACAGTCATGTTGAGGCTTCCTAAGCCAGGAAACCAGCTGCCTAAGAAAAGAGTCACGTGATAATAGGAGAGGTGACCCCAGTCTTCACAAGGAGGCGGGGTGGCTGCTAGGGTTCATGGGGACACAGAGCATGCTTTTGTCACTTCATGGATTCATTTTGGCATCTTTGGGTTCTCCCGTATCCAGTTTCAGTGTAAATGCCACAACAGCACCCCCAGCCCGATAAGGACGTGGTCCCTAGAGACTTAGATGCTTAGATACTGGCCATCGGAACTGCGGTCTGAACTATCGACCTTCGCTCTGCAGCCCTCCCTGAGCTTGTGAGTCGTCTGGGTCTCGGGGAAGCCAGGTCTGAAAGTAAGCCCGAGGTGGGCCTGAGCCGGGTGAGGGGCAGGCTGCCGAGGATGCGTCAGTCCCCCGCTCAGCTCCTCCTGGGAGAAGGTGTTTAAGCAACCCCTGCTGTGCATGTTGGTGCTCACAGATCACAGCTGTCTCCTTCTCGGCAGGCCCGCCCCTTTCCTGGGAGCCGATTCTCCTCCCTGAAGGCGGACACGGGGGACGAAAGTATGACTTCCTTGTCTTACGAGGGGACCAAGCCTATGGTGCAATCCTTGCTTCCGGCTGAGTCACTCACCCATTGAAACTACATCTGTGTGTGTGTGTGTGTGTGTGTGTGCGCGCGCGTGCGCGTGCAGGCTCCTCCCCTACTCCTGGACTCTGCGGTCAACTGTCACATTGACGTAGTAAGTTGTGAATAGCTGGGATGAGAAGATCAATAAGATAATCCTCTCTGCCTTACATGCCTTATTCTCTTCTGCCATCAGCTTCTCAACCATCTCATCACAGGCTTTCTTTCCAGGGAGCCGGGCCTAGGAAAAGCCAATAAATAGATGTCCATGAATCCTGATGGTTACTAGTTCTGAACACAACACCTCTTAGTGAAAAAGGTTTGATCCAAGAACTGTCCCACAGATATGTTTGCACACACGCGAGCATATGTACACAGATGGGTGTGTGTGTGTGTGTGTAAATTGTTTCAGTGGGTAAAGAAGCCAAACTCCTGGTCCCCCCCTTGGCCTGAGAATGTCTGCCTCTCTGCTGTGAGGAGAAGGGAAGGTTCAGACCCTGAGCGGTGGGCATGCCTGTCTCGGTGACGTGCGGGCACATGTACTTTCCTCTTGGAGAGGAATGTCGGCTGCTTGCCTGCTCGGGAGTGCCCAGGACGAATGCATGACTCAACCACATGTCTTGGAAGAGAACCAATGTTGAGTGGATGCAGGTGACAGTTTTGATGTACAAATGTACTTTGGGAAGATTTTATACCAGGCGAGAATCCGGACGTTGAAATTAGGCATGGGTCTGGTTGGACTTGGATATAAGAAGACTTTTGCAATCAGAGATGTGACATGAACACAGTAATTTTTCAATACCTGAAATGAAGAGGACAGATAAGATCGCTCCCCTGCAGACAGACATGCACGTGTACCTTTAAAGTCACGATGATGAGACAAGATACCCAGTGACTTGCAAAAACCAACATCTCAGCAGGAACAAACAAGATAGATCAGAAGATGCGAATCTGAAAACTGTCCCAGAAAACCCCCACTTTGTTTGCATGCTAGAAACTTTACTGAAGCCACATGTGTAGTGATCAAAATATTTGATAAATGTTGAAGTGAATCCAATCCAGCATTTTAGTACATTTGGTTTAGTTTCATTAACTATTTAATTTTGAACTTGGCCTTGTCAGCAATCTCTCATGTGCCAAGAATATCAAAAGAAAACTCCGGCGATTGATGTTATCTAATCAGAAGTAGAAGTTACTCAGGCCCTTTCTTATGAAGGCAGGGATGCCTCACGTCCCCGGGGGGATTTGCCCACCCAGTTATGTAGGGTGAGCAGAACAGATGAAAAGAATGCCAAAGAAGGGCTGATAAGGAGTGTGAGTGAGAAGTCTCCACAGGTGTGGGGACGGCATCCGAAGACGAGCATCTGAACATTCGCTCTGGATGGGGAGAATCTGCAGCACAGACGGCAGGCGGTGGTCGGTGGTCATCCGAGTCTGCTCCCCAAGGGTCCGACGGGCCTTCCTGCATGTCTATGGGCTCCCGTCTCTGACAGCAACCCCTCCACATTTGGCTGTACATGGCGGCCTTGTTCTTTCCTCCTGCTCCCCCATGCCTCCCAGCCTTGCCCGAGAAGACGGCCCCCCGGAGGGCTGCCAGGGCAGGCAGGGCACTCAGAGGGCTCAGACCTGACCTCTGGGCCTGCTGGGACCAGGTGGGGGTCTGGAGCTCGACAGGCCCTATCCGGGAGCACGGTGACCTGACACCACAGACCTGGGCTCAGGTCCCTGGAAGCCCCTTTTGATGGAAACTTCTCTAAACCCCACGTGCTCTTGAGAGCCAGTGAACCTGGACTGGAAATCTTTGAGAAAGATGATTTCCCGTGACATTTCTGGGATGCATGTCTCCCCTCAGGTCAAACATGTCACGAGAACAGCTTTCTAGGTCTGTACTTTACCTTATTATATTTAAGTTTGTTCAGTGCCAGTTTGGGTCTTGGCCCAGAGCCAAATACTCAGAATGGGGAGACCTTGAGGGAAAAAGAAGTGACCGACCCCTCTGAAGAGCCTAGAGAATTCTGGACAGACTCCGCTCTGGGGGACACTGGGGTGTGCTCGCGTCCGTAAGCTGGTCCCTTGGTTCTTCCAGCACAGGAAGAGATGTGGCTCCTGCCGGTGGTGGCTCAGATGGACACCTGGACGATGGCCTCCATGGAGTCACCCCCTGCCGAGAAGTCACTTTTTCAAGTGGACAGTGTCGGGCAGTGCTACTCTAGTGAAGAATCTCCACTGGCCCGTGTGGGTCAAACTCACAAATCTTCAACCACATGGAAACAGGCAGCCAAAACCATGCTCAGACGGAAGATTTGAGTTGTCTCCTGGAAAGGGAAGGACCACTGGCCTTGGGGTGGGAGCACCCAGGAGTAAAGGACAAGGCTAGGATGGGAGGTTGGGCTGCAAAGGGGGTCGGGGGGACCCCGGGAAGTGGTGGGTCTTGAGGGGCAGGAGACCAGAACATCCTCACTCTGAGCCCCTCACTCCCTCACAAAACATCAGAATCCAGTCTCTTGGATGCTGGTATCTACTGGGATCTCTTTTTATGGCTTTTAACTTTTTAAAAGTCTCTGTAATCAATAAAAAAGAAATCTGAACCTGTCAAGGTAGCGATCCCTCTTTAATTGATTTAAATAACCCTTCGTTTCACCTACCAGAAATTCCAAATAAAGTAACTCCTCAGTGAGAGCATGTTATTACTTTTCCTTGCACACGAACCCCACTTCTCCCTGTGGGGTGCTGTGCAGCCCTCGGGCCTCGTTGTTCACGGGTTCAGCCCTTCCACATTCATTCACCAGCGCTCCCTCTCAGACTCGGTGCTGAGCCCCGGGGCTGCAAACATGGATTGAGACTTAGATTGCGGCCATTGGAGCAGACCTGGCTTCGTGGGTGGGGACCTCTGCAGTGGCACAGGCTCCGCCTCCACTGTGAACACCTGATGCTCGGCTGAATGCTCGGGGGTCCCTGTCCTGAGATCCTTCAGGATTTTGAGCCAAGCGCCCCCTGCATTTTCACTGGCTCTGGGCCTTAGGAATTATGTAGCTCATCCTGCTTTGGAGGTTTGTTTGAGAAAAAAAAACATTGAAATAATTCACTGCAGTACAGTAACGTTCCATACAGTGTGTAACGTAAGCAACAGCAATACGCCTTTGCCGAGTGCTGTGCATTCCAGCGGGAGGTGTCTGGACCTGCGGCTGTGGAAGGTCATGGGTTTTAATTTAGAATGTGTTACTTTGATGAGAATTTTAATACAGATTTAGACCTCATCACTATTTCTATTTCGCAAGACACAGTGAAGTTGTGTTAATTTGCATGATTAATAGTCTAGCAGAGCTCCGAGCACAAGGAGCCAGAGATAATGATCTGTTAAAGAACTTTCCCTCTAACTCATCCCAGACGATACTCACTTCCCATCGCCGATCACATGGGGCGAGCTTGGGGGAGGCTCGGAGGACAGGATACTAATGAGTGCGTGTGTGAGTGCGTGTGTGTGGTGTGTGGGTGTGTAAGGTGTGTGAGCACGTACGTGCCAGTGTGTGTGTGCATGTGCCTGTGTCTGCGACTGTGCGTGAGCATGGGTGTACATGTGCACACAAGCATTTCAACTGGAGCAGACAGATGTTTGGTTATTAATTGTTTAGCTGTCGGTTGGTGATAAGTACATTTTGGTCATCTCGATGACTGTATATATGGTAATATGGTGATTTCATGTTTTGTATTCTAATTAGTTTCTCTGGCAATTTAACAATAATAGCCCTTTGTCTTTTCATCAAGTGGGTGGATTTCTTTCTTTTTAGGAAGCAATTTAAATGTCAGCGTTGAGCATTGGAATACCAGAAATTTCCATTCCCTCCCAAGATGTCTTTTTTGAAGGTTTAAAGACTCCTTTTCACTAGGACATGATGTGAGCAATTACATTTTTGAACACAGGAGTTTTTCTATCATTTGACATTATCCCTCTTTAAAAGCTGAGCTTCCCTGCTCTTCATACCCTCAGGAAAAAAATAGGCAGCCAGACCACATGCCCCATGGAAGGATTCCCAAGCCACTCGGAAGCGAAGAGGAATGTTGCTTTCTGTCCGTCTGTCTGTTTCCATCGTTGTAAGAGCTGCCGCCCAGCATCGTGTTCGGTAAAGGCGAGGGACTGGGTCTGCATAGAGCAGCTGACTGAGGAGGGAAGGCAGACGCCTTGAGAATGATTTCATATGACGAAAACAGGCAGGAGAGTTCAGACCGGGAGGCCCAGGAAGGAGGAAAGAGAGCACGTGCCACAGCACTCGTCACGAAATGGGCATCATCACAGGTTAGAGCAATACCCACGGGTCCAAGTGAGGAGGACAGGTGTTTTGCAAAGATAAAAAGTTTTGAGGAAAGAAATGTACTAAAAAAATCCCTAAAAGTTCCACATTGATCAGTCCTACAGCATGCTATTATGTAGCAGTGAAGGGTGTCTGTGCAGGTAGGTTCTTGGAAAACAAACCGGTGCAGTAACATTTACCACCCTGCGCGTCCGCAAGGCGACCGAGGAATGTGTGTGTGGCTGTGAACGGGCCAGAAGTGCTTGTTCCAGTTCCCAAGATGAGCAGATGCAGGTCTGTGGTTTGTGGTTTCAGAACCAAAATGCCCCAAGGGAGGAGCATGCAGCCGGGCCCGCGGCTCTGTGACCTTAATCGTTATCACCATCACCATCCTCTGGCAATAAGGACGCTGTGCATTCTGGGACATTGAGCACCAGGGTGATCCAAATATTAGCCGCCTGTGTCCACGTCTCCCAGACAACGGAGGTCACTGTGCCCAGCCCCGGTGCCCACTGGGGAACCAGCGTCCTCGACCACATTCCTCATCTCCTAAGTCTCTAAGGACGTGGGGCGTCATTTCTTCTCGTCACCCTCAGCCTCTGCTCTGTGTCTTGCCTTCTGTGACTGCTGCTCTCTCGTCTCCATGCCGCTTTGTCCCAATCTGGACACGGCCAGACTGTGTCTGCCCCACAAGCACCGATGACATAAGGCTGAGTGAGTGCAGAGCAGGCTTTTACTCTGAAAATACTTGCTATGGACGTAGCATTGGCGTGCCCCCCAAATTCATAGATTGAAACCCTAATCCCCAATATGCTGGTATTTGGAGATGGGCCCGGAGGAGGTGATGAGGTCATGACAGTGAGGCCCTCACGATGGGATCAGCGCCCGTCTACGAGGAGACCCCTGGCGCTGGCTTCCTCTCCGCACTCGCCCAGGAAGAGCCGGGGGAGGACACAGCGAGGACATGGGCCGCTGCCCCCAACTCCCGCCTGAGAGCCTGGTCGTGGTGGCTCCTTCACCTCGGAGTTCCAGCCTCCGGAACAACGAGAAATCCGTGCGTGCTGTGTAAGCCACCAAGTCCGTGGTGATCTGTTGTGGCAGCCTTTCCACACTCAGAGAGCGGCAGAGTGATGCCGTTTGTGGGGACGAGACAAGAAATAGACTGTTCATCACCACGGCCCTAACGCTCGGCACCAATTTCCTGACTTTACTTGTTTTTGTCAGCCACGTGACCTCCTTATGTTTCGGCTGCATTCATCTTTCTGTCTCCTGTCATACTCTACCTGCTAGCCTCCACCCCCAAAATTCCATCAGTTTTTTGTGCAGTAGGACTCAGCTCTCTGCCCCCTCCCCAGAGTTAGGCATACGAGTCAGCGTGTTTGATAGCAACACCCTGCTGTGGGCGACTGACCACTGCTTCACAGATCTAAAGTTTTAGGGAGCTCTGCTAACCCAGAAGGCTTTCTGGCCGGGGTGTCTAATGTTTAACAGTGTGAAACAACGTCGACAAAACCGGGCAGAAGCTCTGAAATTTTATTTGTTCCTTTTAACTTGACAAAAGCCTTAGACAAGATTTTCTCTCCCTGATTAGAGCACAAAACATGGAATATTTTGTTCTTCCTTTAGAAGCACAAAGTAAACACAAATGATCCTTATAGTCATGATAACAAACAGAAACAGTTCAGTGTAAGCTGGATAATTAGGAGAATCTATTTGTACAAAAAACACTTGAATTAAGCGACCATGTAGGTCTGACTTTGTGCTTGAGACTTTCACACACACTACCACTTTAATTTTCATGACAAAGCTATGTGATTTCACTCATCACCAGCATACGGAGGGACATTCAGGTGACATGTTGACCAAGGCACACTACCTTTCTGCAGTGCACGGTCCTCCCATATCTATGCTGTCACTTTCCATGGTTTCGGTTCCCTGTGATCCAAAACGATTAAATGGAAAATTCTAGAAATAGATCATTTATCAGTTTTAAATCGTGCACCATCTTGAAGAGCGTGATGAAATCTCACACCATGGGACGTGAACTGTCCTGCCTGGGACAGGAGCTGGTCCTTTGTCCATTGCATCCACAAGGCACATGACACCCTAGTAGTCGCTCGGTTATCAGACCAGCTGTCGGGGTGTCGCTTGTGTTCAAGCAATCCTCGTCTTACTTAATAATGCCATAGCCACGTAACCTTCATTGGAGTGGAGTGTTATAATTGTTTTATTTTCTTATTAGTTATTGTTGTTAATGTTTTATTGTGCCTCAAGATAAACTAATTCATCATAGGGATGTATATATAGCGGAATGGAGTGAATATGGGGTTCAGTATTCTCTGCATCATCAGGCATCTGTTGGGGTCTGGGAACCCAGTCCTCATGGATGAGGGGGATGACTGTACTCAGCTTAACAAGTTAATAACCCATACAATTCCCAACACTCTGAAGTGATCAATAATGGACTCACACCACCTAAGTCCACAAATCATGGACAAGAAGTCCAGGATTCCACAACTTTAATTTCCAATAGGCACACCCATTCATACTGACCATGATTTTTGTGTATTTCATCCTAGGGGACTACTTCCTTCTTCCCAGAATGAGTGTACTCGGGGGTCACACCATTCATCAGAGACATGTACTTGGAACAAGAAGAAGGGTTGTGTGGCGATACTGTACCTACGTTCAGCAAACCTGGATGCACGCTACTACCCTGGTCTCTCTTCCAAGGAGGTGTTTGTAGGGTAGGTCCTCCTTTTTTCCCTGCTACACATTTTCTTAAGATCAGTGAATATCACTTGTTACATATAATCAAGCCGTTAGTTCCCAGGGCCGAGAGACAGAGTCCATTCCTCAGACTGCTGGATTGCCCCCAAACCATAGTTTATACACACGACCGGGGAAACGGAAAGCGGGGATTAAATGACTCATCCCGCGTCACAGGGCTGCAGGTGCCGGGCTTTCTCTGCCTACGCCCCGGCGCCGGGCGTGAACCGCCACCGCAGCAGGAAGGGCTGCTCCAGGGGATAAAGGAAACAGACCTGAGTTACAGGAGAGATAACACTGCTGATACGTGACTGGCACGCAGACGGCGTTAAAGGTGCATGTACAGTTTGCCCTCCACTCCTTTTATGCCCACCTGGGGAAAGAGTCTAGCCCTCTGGGCTCCCTCGTGGGGTAGAGAAGCTTAGTAATGGACAAAACAGAAAAAAAATGTGAAAAGCAGTCTAGTGGGCTGAGTTGATTTGCTCAAGGACTTAGGGGTCAGAGCAGCAAACAGCTGCTGGGGCCTGGTGTCCAGGAGAACTTTTTGTTGCAGAGTGGCCGGTGAGAAGGAAAGAAGGAGAGACCGCAGAGCAGTCTGAGGGAGGGAGGCCAGGAAGCAAACACCAGGGGTGTGAGAGTATTGTTGCTTTGAGTTATGAATCAGAGTCTCTTTATTAGTCTTTGCATAATGCCAGCAAAAAGTGGAATTATTTTTAATTCTTCTTGGGCAAGTTACTGGACTGTTTCTTTGAGTGAGGGGCCGCCCCACAGCAGCAGGGCCACTGGGAGCCCAGTTTATCAGACCACGGGCGGAGGAGAGACCCTGGTTCCTGAACAAGCCTGCTGGGGGCTGTCTCCATGCGTGTGGGACCAGCACAAGGGCTTGGAACCCTGTGTTTGCCGACTGCATTCCTGGCATTTTCTGAAAATTAAATATATTGGGGAAACATTGTTATTATCATGATATGACTTTCAGGTGTTGGAATTCTTGACCATGTTACATTGAACTGTGTTTTGTAAGTGAAGTCCAACGGGCGCAGAGGAGGGTGGGCCGAGGTGGGCAGCCTCTGGGAGAAGAGCCGGAGCCCCTATCCCAGCTCGGCTGGCAAAGAGGCAAGCCATCCAGGGACTACGTTTTTTTCTTTCCTTCTTTTTTTTTTAATCCTTGCCCAAGGATATGTTTTTGATTTTAGATAGAGTGCAAGGGTTTGGGGGAGAGACAAATGTGACAGAGAAACATCAGTTGCTTCCCATCCGTGCCCGAACTGGGGATCGAACCCCCAACCTGGGTAGGTGCCCTCACCGGGGATAGAACCCATCGTCTTTGGTGCACTGAGTGACCGGGCCAGGGCAGGGACGACACTTTCTAGGCCCCTTCTTGCATCGAAATGGGGCCATATGATTAGTTCCGGCCAATAGAAAATAAATAAGTAAAAATACAGGTGTCACTTCTAGGTACAGACATTTGAAAAATGGGTGTGCTGTCCTTGCTTCTTCGTTACTCTCTGGCAGGTCAGGTGTTGAAGGATCCAAGGCCTGGGGAGTGGCTGAGCCACTGGATGGAGCCAGAGCCAGTTGCCCCGTGGGGACACGGCAGAACACCGCCTGGAGCATGCTTCCTGGATCTGGTCTCGTGACGGCCACAGAATAACTTTCTCGTTTTCGAAGCCTCTGAATGTGGGCGATTTCATTATAACAAGTAGCTTAACTCTAACAGCTTTCATCAAAATCTGTAATAGACTGATTTGAGTGTGTGAAGTAACCTTTCAAAAAATTGAATCTATGATCTAATTTTACAGAGGAGGAAATCGAGTTCTTGGAAGTGAAATTACTTTTTCATATCAACGCAAATAGCTGCTGGGGGAACCAGAGTCAGACACCAGAGCTCCTAGTTCAGACCACTTCCTACTTTCTGGCAATAAATCCTAAAGGGAAACTTAGTAAATATTTACCTGTGGCATACTTTTGGAAGCATTATTAGGTTGAGACCTGGTATAGCTTTTCCTACTCAAAAAATCCTAATAGAACTCAACTCATCAATATACAGACATCTTGTGTGTTGTTATATTGAGTCTTATTCAATTTTTTAAACCACAAAATCAACCTTTTTTTCTTTAAATGTAATTTAAAATGTTTTGTGAACTTCTAATCTTTTGCTCTGTATGTTTAACTTTAAATGAAAATCTGGAGAGAGCTTGATTCGCTTACCAGCAATTTTCTTTATAGCAAATGTTGTTAGAACATATTCATTAAAATCTCCCAAATGAAAAAAAAGAAATGCCAGTTATGAACGCTATAGTTTAAAATTGAATGGCATTTTCGGAGAATGCCAAGAGATTTCTGTGAACTTCATCAAACAAAGAAGTCAGATCAAGAAAAAAACGCACACGAGAAGAATGTGGAAGTTCTCTCTCTGTTTGAAAATGGAATGGGGAAGGGGGCTTCTGGGTTTTGGGTAAAAAATCTTGGTCAAAGGAAACTTTTGTAGAGAACAAATGTAATAACATATGTTAGCTTTGGTACAGAAAAATTATTTGGGGTAGGAAATAGCGATATATAGCACCCGTTGGGAGAGGGTCCCTCTGGGGGGATCAGGATATTTTCACCTTCTGTGTTTGGCATTTCTGTAATAATATAATCTTGAGAATTAATAACTGCTTTTATAAACAACAAACCTTAATTGAGGCACAGACCTGTCTCAGACCACACACCATGTCAGTTCTGCAAAATATCGGTGGAAGGGTTCTGAGAATCTGTCACATCTCACATTTAAGGGAGCTGTCGAAGGCCAGCTTCTCAGGCATGAGGTTGTCCCTTTGAGAAAACCCACAAAGTAGTGACTTATGGAGGCTTCTGTACACATAAATACAGGTTTGTTAAGACCACATCTGTGGTGTGGATGCATTACCAGACCCTTCACTCATAGCTCTCTTTCTGGTTATTCAAGCTTTCTCATAACGATGTTACAGTTAATGCCGGCTTTGCTACATTCTTGGAATGGGGGTGGAGACGCAGGCAGGAAGGAGGAGTATTAACAGAGAGAGGGAGCATTCTCCAAGGCAGGCCATGATCTGCAGAAATATGTCAGAGGTGTATCCGTGAGGCACTCCTGTTCTTAATTTTTGTTGAAACCATGCACATGCCTTTGATGTCCCTGGTCTAGTAACATACACCTTCTTCCTCTGCAGCCCACGGTGTGTGCTGATCGACATCACCACCCTTCGTCAGAAGCCGGGGGAGAGATCACACGGCGATTCCAAACATGGCCAGCAAAGGAAGTGACTCCACAGTATTCAGAGCACGCAGTGACACCCGCCCAATGGCATTAGAAGTATTTAGGAAGGACTTGTCCCGATTGCTTCAAGCCGACATGACGGCACCTGTCTCAGAGGAAGCCGCACATCACAGGATGGCCTTTGAAACATTCATCCGAAGTCACGCGGTGGGGAAGGCAGTTTCAACAGCCCAGAAAACCAGATGTGAGGTGGTGACTGTGCTTTGAAATAGAAGTGAAGTCAAAGGCCTTCTACTGCTTTTGAGTAAGTCAAGCTGTCTAAAAAGCAAAACAATTTAAATGAGAAACATTCTTTCACGTCGTGTTTTTCTTTTACTCAGAGCTCACATGGTGTTTGTGTGCAGTCCTCTCTCTTTGTGTCATTAGGGAAGGTTCTGAGAGCAAAGGGTGTACGTACAATTGCTGGGAAAGCCAGCTGCACTGGCCTCCACCTTGTTTTATTGTGTTAGAGTAAGCTGTTGGTTACAAAAGTAACGGTGTGCTGAGTAGGCAGGCATGAGATTATTACTCGTCCAAATTATAAATGAGACAATAATACATGAGGCTTTGATGACTTGTTTTTAAAACCCGTCTTCTTCTTTTCTTTTATCTAAAGGAAGAAAACTTTGGCTTCTCATCACAAAATTTTCTTTGTAGATTACATCATCAAATTTTCCTTTTAAATTTCATCACTCATTCTTGCGTGTTGAATTCAGATGTGCTCAGAGGTACCAGGGGGCAGGTTGCTGTCAATCACTGGTTTTGCTCACTTGCATTCTTTCAGTGAGTATTGGGGTGTAAGTGTGCAAAGACGATTTCCTCTCAGAATTGGCGTCCCTGCCGTTGTTCTGTCCAGCAGCTTGGAGTGTCCTCCGCACGCTGTCTGGGGAGGAGGCAGCTCCAGGCCCCCCTCAGTGAGAGCAGCAGGCCCACTCTGCCGTCTCTCCCCTCTCTGGGACAAGTTGGACCATTCCTCGTTGTTCAGGTGCGGCCCCAGCTCACCAGGAAGAGGCACTCTACCCCACATGGAGGACGAAGCTCCTATTCTAGTGCTGATTCTCCAAGGGAGTTTGTCCAACTCACATGTGTACATGTCTGTATGTGTACGTGTTGTGTGTACGCATCTGTAGCTTTAGAGGAACGCTACAGATTTACATGACACACTCGTTTCAAAGGACTGATTGATTTGTAAATATTAATGACTATCTTCTCCACGAGCGTGCAACCCTCTGAGGTGCGGTTCAGCCCAGCGCTGTTTTGGCAAAGCGCTGGCCGCCGCAGGCCTGCTGTGCAGGGCGTAGCCGGGGCTCACACGCTGCACACAGCATTCCGTATTTAAAAACTAAATTAGGGCGCTTCCTTAGTGACTGTGTTAATACGACTGTCGAAAATTTGAAAATCAGCAATGTAAAACAATCAGCTGAATATATCCAGATACCCAGATGTTTGGCATTACGTGTTTAAGTGCCTGGATACTCCCGTGAGGAGCCCTCACCCTCACGTTTGAAGTCAGGTAGCTGTGGTCTGTGTCAAGGATGACAACGGGCCGCGGTCCACAGTGGCCTTGATTTTGCCCAGAGCTTATGAACGATCAGCGTGAGCTCACAGGCACAGGGCAATGCATGCCGTGGAAGTCAGGGGTCCTGCCTGAGACGCTGGGTAGCCCCTCTCCATTGCCTGAACTTGGGAGTTCGTGTTTGGAAAACGCACACATTACTGCTGTTGCCCACAGGTACCAGTATTTTCTTGGACTAGGTTCTGCTACGTGGTAAATCAATGATGACTCGTCTTCCTTTTTTTTCCCAACTGCCTTTTATTTTTACAACTACCTTTCTCTGTGTCGCTCCTTCATCAACTGTCATTGGCTATTTCTGCCCAGTTTCCACACTCAGGGAAGCAACCAGAGTGTGTTTCCTCAAGGACCACCTCTAGGGTCTTTGTAAAAACTCAAGCTGATCCCTTTCCCCACATCCATCAACAGCACAGCCACATTGGCTTCCAGACTGGCTGTCTGGCCTGGAAGCGGGGATGAGGGTGGGTTTAGAGAAAAGGGTGCTCAGATCCGTAGCCCCGCCAGCATTTATCCACAGGTGCAACCAATACTTCACTTTGTGTGAAGAATAGCTAACGTCTAAGAATCACTTACAGGAATTCTGTAACGTAAGTCTGACAACAAGTCTAGATTCCACACCCACGTTGTCAACACGGTGTCTGGGACCTGGAGGGATGCAGGGGCTTGTTCAATGTCAAGCAGGGTCTGAGGCTGGACCACCTGGCACCATCTATGTGCCCCTGGAGCTCGCCACCGGCACACCCGTCACTTCCAGGGGGATGTCACCCGTTTGCACCGTTTGAAACTGCCCCTTCTATAGTCTGAGGACATTCACCGCTCAAATGTTAGCAATGTCATGAGTCAGTGTTATTTCTCACTATTAGCTTATCTAACATGTTAATGTACTTAAAAATATGGTGGGATCTAATGTATTTTAGCAACATGCATTTTCTCAATATGCAGAAATTAAAAATACAGCTCCTGTCTTATGAGAAGTATCTTAGCCTGGATTTCCCAAGAAGCAGTGCTGGAGATAAAGGTTACTGTATTTGACTGTGCATAGTACGCACCCACATTTTTGGCCCAAACTTTTAGGGGAGAAAATCTTTCATTTTAACTTAATTATTTATTTATGTATATTTAGATACTTGTTTTTTTGTATTATGAGGGACTTTTAGCATTTATTTTTGAACACATTATGGTACAAGAAATTTTATGTAATGAGTAATTATGAAACATAAGAACAGATACAAGGTATTTCAGGCACTACCCTTATATAATGCACACCCTTAATTTCCCCTCACAAATTTGATCAAAAGTGCGCATTATACATGGGAAAATATGGTAAGTCCTCTGGTGGTACTGGGGGGTAGACAACGGAGTCAGAGGAACAGAGACGGGGAGTAGGGAAGAAAGAAAAGATTGTGGGTTTCTGAGCTGGTCACAGCTTCTCACACACACACACACACACACACACACACGGCTGGTCCTCAGACACACACAGCACCCTCTCGTGCACAAACACCCAGAGCAGCCTGCTGGGGAAGTGAGGACAAGGGGATCCTTTCCTGGCTCCGCCCCCATAGCTGGATTCCCGCTAGTTCCACCTCTAAGTTGTGTGGTCTCTTTGGGCAGCTCCCACTCTTGGCATCGGGTCTGGAAGCTGCCAGAGAAGCCGGAGCCCACTGTGGGCTTGGCCTGTCTGCTGTGGGCCCTGACGCGGTGGGGTCCCCCCACCCCCACACCCGAGCCAGCCTGGGGTGGGACTGTGGGGCCAGGGCCGCAGCCGTGGGGGCTCCCCTGCTCGATGTTACTTCAAGGTTTGGAGAGTTTTGGGAAATCTAAAAAGCTAAAAAAAAACCAGTCTTTTTTTCCTGTTACTTTATTGGTAATTAGTTTCTACTTCATGTCTTGGGATGCCTTATTGTTAGCCCTCCCAAATGAGCCTACAAAGTTTTAACACCATGCTTGTGTTAAGTGTGAGGGGACTCCCCCCAAAACAATGGCAACCAAAAAACTCATCTGCAGTGAAGACAGATCTGAACTGAGGCTCATCTGGTGCACCAAGGGGGGCGGGTAGCATCTTTCACAAACTCCCAGGGCTCAGCTTCCTTTCCGAGAAGAGGTTGTGACCTCTAGAGCTCAGCAGCGACCATGACTTTGCCTCTTGCCCTCGTTGGAAGGACAGCGCCTTCCGTGGCTCCGTGCCCTGGACACCGTGGTGGGGAGCAGGCCCCCACAGCACCCGGCTCCCCAGCCGCTGCTGCGCCACATTCCTCCCTCCCGTTGCTGGACGGGTCCCATCGCTGCGCTGGCCAGAGCTGACCTTCCTCGCTGATCCGGTCCGAAGAGCCCGCAGCTCGAGGGGTGAGGATGTCCGCCAAGTGGAAGGAAATTCTATCCCAGAACACAGTGTATTGCTGATTTTTTTCTCTCGTTAGATAGATTTTCAAGAAGAGCTCAGAGCCCAGGGGCGGGAAGGTGGAGGATGGGGGAAGAGACAAGGGGAGGAGGGGGAGGCATGTCGCTCGGGGCCGTGTCCCGGACTGGCACTGGCGCGAACAGCCGTGACCACAGCTGTTGAGACCACTGCCCAGACTGCCCGGCTCAGGGACGTCGGGACACTGCCCTCGCTGAGCCGGAGGAGAAAGGACAGGTGAGGTGTCCTGTCTGCCTCCGTGTAAACACAGCGGAGCAGCTCACGCTCAGACGATTCTTGCTTGTGTTTTCCTTTTGTGAATGAAACTCACTTTTCTACTTGAGGCACCTGGCGGCTTGGGCCACCTGGAACCTCATTGACTTGGTATGTGCCTTCCAAAATGTCAGGGTCTCTGGTTTTAAGATGATTGGTTAACTATCATTGTAATTCACTGCGGAGCTGGCTAAAATTCAACAGCGAAAAGGTCAAAGCACCATCACAGAAGGAGTTTTCATCTTATTGCTTCAGGGCCCCAGGGTTAAGTACTTCTTAAAGTTTAGAGCAGAATTTAAGAAAAATATATAAGGAGGAAATGAAATTAATTCCCCATGTCTGCAGTGATATGGTAAGCTACAGCATAATTTTAAATACATGTTCCTAGTAAAAACTTGGACAATATATTGTTTTCCCTGAGACCCACTGCCCAATTACACTGCTTACCTGAAGCCTTTTTCATGCTTGTGTCCATTAATTTTTGAAATATTAGGAACACAGAAATAGTCTCAGCGCACATGGGCTGCAGGAAAAGACCCAACCATGAACACCTGGCTACAGTTTATCGATCAGCCTGTGACGAAATTAAGCCCCAGCACTAGCTTGAGTCGAAGTACTGGAGATTTTGTATAAAATCCCAAACACTTAGAATCACTGAACTCAATTCAACATTGTTTTTATTTATTTATTTTTTTTAACACCCAGTGTCTGGCCAGGGATGGGCAATCAGGAAGAGAAGAGAAGGACTCGCCTGTCGTCCACTCTGCTGTTGTCTCCCTGTAAATTGTTCTTTATTTCAATCAGTGTGTCCTTCATTTCTGACTGGGTCTTTTCTGTGCTGCTGAGGGCCTCACTGAGTTGCTTGAGCACCTTATAACCAGTGCTTTGAACTCTGTATCTGATAGATTGCTATTCCCATTTCGTTTAGTTCTTTTTCTGGAGTTTTGATCTGTTCTTTCATTTGGGCCATATTTCTTTGTCTTCTCATTTTGGCAGCCTCCCTGTGTTTGTGTCTATGTATTAGGCAGAGCTGCTATGACTCCCTGTCTTGGTAATGTGGCCTAATGTAGTAGGTGTCCTGTAGGATCCAGGGGCACAGCCTCCCCTGTCACCCAAGCTGGGTACTCGAGGTACCCTTCGTGTGGGCTGTGTATACTTTCCTCATGTAGTTGAGACTTGGATGCTGCTGGCAGATCAATGGGAGGGATTTACCCAGGCCTGTCAGCTGCAGAGACTGCCTGTGACCACCTACCACCAACCTCCTCCCTCCGTGGAGGATCAGCTGTGTAGGAACAGGGTAGTGGTGCTCCCATGTGGTCTGTAGCTGCCCACTGGGTGTGCTGGGCCTGGGGTTTCCTAGTGGTGCAGGCCAGGTCAGCCCCCACCTATGCTCACCCTGCAAGTTGTGCAGCATGAGCCAAGACCAGCCATTCATAGGGAAAAGCAGCTTGGGTGGGTCTTCTGTAAGTTGTGTGGGGCACAGTCTCTGGGGATCTCCAAGGCAGGTCAAACAGTGTTAGCCAGGGTGGTGCTGTCTCAGATGTGGCACCAGTCTGCTGGTTCTGTGGGGGGAGGACTCAGCAAAGGGACAATGGCTGCTTGCCCTGATGCCAGACGCTTCAGCCTCCCCCTGTACACTGTTGGTGACCCTTGAGCCACCACCCCAGCACCAGAGCCCAGAGGAAGTGAGTCTGAGTGAGTCCGTGTGTGGGTTCTTTAAGAGAAACTGCTTGGGCCTCCAGAAGTTTCTTCCACCGACTCAATCCCCACTGGATTTTGCAGCCAGAAGTTATGGGAACTTATCATCCTGGCACTGGAACCCTGCACTGGGGGGCCTGGTGTGGGGCTGGACTCCTTGTTCCCAAGATATTGCTCCCAACTTTTTATCCACCATACTTGGATGTGGGACTAGCCCGTTCCGCATCCACGCTCCTCCTACCAGTCTGATGGATGTGGTTTCTTTACTTCTGTAGCTGTCAGACTGCCATTCGACTCAATTTTCGTTGGTTCTGAGTGGTGGCTGTTCTATATTTTAGCTGTGATTTTGTTGTGGTTGTGCGAAGGGGTGAGCTGTGTCTGCCTATGCCGCCATCTTGACAGGAAGTCTCTGCATGGTGATTACAGTTAACAAGACTATGTTGCATACTTGAAAGCTGCTAAAGCATAGATCTTAAATGTCCTCACCACACACGCACACACACTCATGCGCACGCGAAGATGAAGTGATAGAGGTATTTATGAACCTTGTTGTGGTAATCGTGAAACGGTACATACCCACGTGCATCAAATGATTGCATTGTACACTTAAACTTATGCAATAGTATATGTCAATTATATCTCAATGATGCTGGAAAAATAAAATTGTATTTTGGAGAGAAATTTATCCAACAGAGGCAAAACTTGATAAACTCCGAATGAAGTGTTTTACATTGGGAAATATGTGTTAAAAGTAGAAAATGAGGTTGTCTGTGCTCTTGGATTCATCGAACCAAATAGCTTTGAAATGCTCAAAAGTTAGCAAATTAGAAATGGCTAAATAAAATGCATTTTATAGACATTATTTTAAATAGGAACTGTTAGATCTAGGCAGGCCTAGGAGGAATGAAAATCACCAGCGAGAAAATGGCACTGTGGGAAGCTGCCTGCAGACCCTACCCAGGAAGATTAGGGTCTGGGGTCAGTTTATCTGGCATAACACGATGCAGCTTTCATCCAGCAACCAGCTCTAGCCAATCAGACTCTGATGCCCCAACCGTAGGTTTTTGTGCTTAAAAACCCTGATCTAAGAACAACCGCGTGAGTACTAACCTCCCTCGGTCGGCTCTACCTTCCCTCTTATTCCCGCTAATAAACCCTGCTCTCCTTAGCTCGCTGCATCCGTCCAGTTTCTTGAGCGACTCCGACCGAACGGGAACTGCTGTAAAGGAGACAAGTGTTCTTGAAAGTATGGATTTGCCACCTAGGAGTTTGCAACCAACAGGATCTGATCCACAAATCGGGTGCCATCAGGTGGACAAAGGGTCATTTGTTCACTGAGCAGGAAGCCCGCTTCTCCTGCTTCCCGACTTCTGGCGAGAACTGAGTGGCTGACCACTGCCGGTGTTGCCTGCAATGCCGCTGCGGTCACAGACCTTTTGTCACCATGGCCAAAGGCCCGTGCTGGCCACAGCACGGCGGTCCCTCGCAGTGTCCCAGACGTGCAGGAGCAGCAGCAGCAGCGTAGAAGGACACGCTGTTTCCCCCTGTCCGGGGAGTCAGGCATGGCACCCCTTCCTTACTGGAGAGGCTCCCCCTGCGTCCACATGGCTGCTCCCCCTGCAGTTGTTTTCCTGCAAACCCCACTCACCTGACTCAGGTGGGTGTTTGCAGACAGTGGCTAGCACTGGCTGGGCAGAGAGTAGCCCACACCTGTGACAGTTACACCTGGCTCCTGAGCCAGATCGCAAACCTATGTTCTTCCCTTCCCAGGGGGAATATTCTTCTAGAGGTGTCGGCACCCCACTGGGCCTGTGACCTTTCTTTTTAAGTGGTAGATGGTCAGGTGTTTAACAATTAAATTCATTGGGGTGACATTGGTAGCAAGCTTACATCGGTTTCAAGTGCACAGTGCATTCTGCGGTCTGTCATCTGTATGTTGCAATGCGTGCTCCAGCCACTCCAGGGGTCGTCCTCGCACCAACACCAGGGTCTGGAGCTGAGCTGGCCCTGCAGCAGGAGGTCGGTGTTCTGCCCAGAGTGGACCTCGGTGTGCTGAACGCCCATCTGCCTGCCCCCGCCACACAACTAACCGCAGACACGTTTTGCATTGCCTACTTTTACACTGTCATCGCACATAATGCCGACACTTCTTTCCATACTGGCCTCTCCAAGTCATCCCACGATAATGCAAACACTTTTCTCTTTTTTAAAAAAGAGCTTATAAAACAGGCAAACCTTTAAGATCACCTACTGTCATTCATTTCTCATAGTTTCCATGAAATACTGAGGTTGTCGTGATTTAAAATACGATGCTGTTCACGAACCTTGGCTGGGCTGTCCCTGAGGACACAACTGATGAAAAGGTCACCTCTCTGTCATAATCGGGCTCCTGAAAGGGGCTGCGGACCGGCAGCCCCACAACAGTTTCAGGTCTGGATTTGCAGAATGTTTTATAAATTAAAAAACTTTATGAAACCTCAGTGCTTTACTTCTTGAAAACAACTGGAAGGCTTGGCTGTGCCAAGTCCATGTTCCTCCAGGAAAACAGCAGCCTGGAGCTAGAAGCGGCTGCCCCTTCAGGTGGGAGGGTAGGGAGCGTGGAGGGGGTAGTCTGCGCACACTGGGCCTCAGTCCCCGCCCCTTTCTGCTGCGTCTCCCTTCCAGCCTCAGGTCCCGCACCTGCATCGGCTCCCTGATTCCATGGGAGTGAGTTCATGACTTCTTTTGAAAATTTGAGTTTATCAGGATTTTTTGTTTCTTCTTCCCCTTCCATTTACCTTTTTCCCTCTCTCCCTCCCTCTCTCCCTCCCTCCCTCCCCCCTTTTCTCTCTTTCTTCTTGTGCATACAGACTTGTGGTCGTCACCGTTTGTCACCGTGTTGGCTCAGACTCAGAGACTAGCTTTAGGCTCATCAATCCCTTTATTTCTTGGTCAGCAGGACCCACCTCGGGGGAGGCCAGGCGTACAGAAACTCTGCAGGATAGCTGCCCGTGGAGGTCAGGGCCACCCATCCCTTTCTCCAGGGTATGAAACTACTTTCATTATTAATGGCAGCGCTGATCAGGTTGTCTCCGTTTCCCCTCCCACTTCCACCCAGCCCATCGCGGCGTGACTCTCTCTGTTACATCGCCCAAGCAGAAGAACCGCAGAGGCGCTGAGAGCGGGAGTGGTGCTGACTGAGCCTATCGGATGATTTTCACTGGGAACAACAGCTGTCCTTTCCTTCAGAGAAACATTTTTCACCTTGTCTGCTTTAGTAAGAGAAAGGACCCCTCAATGTGAGTCTCACACAGTCACATACTCAGTTTTCCTGGAAGGAGGCTCTGAAGCTGAGTTGTGTGTATGGCTCATTTACTGAGGCTTGGGATGGACCCCCTCGACCTCCAGGAGCTCTGGAGCTAGACCGGTCCTTCCGGGGTGTTCCCCCCGGGTCCAGGACGGAAATCCTTTATAGTCAGTCCCACATCAGTAAAGTACGAGATGCCAGTTGTCCCAAGGAAAGGCTTGGTGAGGAGACACCCTGCCTCTCTTGAGACAGTCTCTGGGAGCCGGACAACCGCAGGCGTTTGTGATAGGCCCCCGGCAGCCGGGATGACAGGTCTGCCACTGCAGGAGCCTCTGGGTGGCACATCAGGGTCACCACCAGAAACCAAACATGGAACATAGCAATCAGTTTCAAACCATCAATGTATCCACTGATAGGTGCTCCATGCACATAGTAGGTTTCAAGGGAGTGGAATTCACTTTGTTTCAATCACTGGATGGTAGAATTTTAAGTCCATTTCTCCATCTCTGCCTCCCTCTTTTTCATTTTGAAGCTGGGAGTGGAATGTCTAGACTGAAGTGCCAGCCACCTACACGTCAACTCTTTTGAAATCATAATTAGCCCGTCCCGGAATCCTCTCACCTAGATTCCAGCACCCTTAATGAGGACTGGAAGGAAGAGCGAGAAGAGGAAGCCAAGGCCGCCGCTCTGGGTCCTTCCCTGGTCTCAGGAAGCCAAGGCCTTCCGGGATGTGTCTCATTGGTGACCCATCTGCTGTGGGTGTTCGGTAACAGTCCTCGTGAGTCTGGGTGACACTGTCACAGGCCCCAGCTCTGCTGGTTCAGGCCTCCATCCTCCGAGGCATGAAAGGCTGAGTGGGGACCACTGACTCGAGCTCTGTCACCTTCTCCCCATCCTCTGGTTCTCTGCCACCATTCCACAGGATGCCCTCCCGTCCTCACGGCATTTGAGAAACTCAGACAACAATCACCAATTCTGACTTGTGTAATTTCCAGAATATCTTCTTAAAAAAAAAAAAAAAAAACCCTTAGGGAATGCCAAACCAAGTGAATTTTTTCCCTTCTGTGCTTCATTTGAAAAGATTTACATAGAATCTCCTTCAATAGTAATCTCTCTGTTTCAAAGACTGACATATTTGTTTTGGTTTCAAATTGGTCTCACAATCTTTGTCTTCATAACTACACTTAATTAATGTTTTTGCAAATGTCAAGTCTTTTAAGTAAGGTTTTTTCCTTATTTCATTAAACACTGAATATGTACGAATGAATAAAAGCTTCGTGTTGCACTTTGAAGTATTATAAAGCTGTCTAAAATCTTATTTCGAATATTAGTAGGCTCAATATACATGTGGTCATTTAAAATAACAGCTAAAATAGAATTATAATCAAATCCAAGACTGCCCAAACCACAGTATGAACTTCTTTAAATCAGATAATGTTTTTTACACCTTCTCGGCTGCACATCTTCCTCTAAATCCTTTTTCTTATTTTATCTTTTTTTTAAAAGACTTTATTTATTTATTTTTAGAGAGAGGGGAGTGGAGGGAGAAAGAGGGAGAGAAACACCAATGTGTGGTTGCCTCTCACACGGCCCCTGCTAGGGACCTGGCCCACAACCCAGGCACGTGCCCCAGGAATCACACTGGCGACCCTTTGGTTCACAGGGCAGTGCTCAACCCACTGAGGCACACCAGCCAGAACTTCTTACTCTTTTTCTTTAGGTGCAAACTGTATATGTCTTTGTTTTTAGTTTGAATGCCTCCGACATTTAAGACCAAATCACCTTCAACGGAAAGAAAAGTTTGTATTTCCCTTCAATGTATCGTGTGGATCAGCTGATTCCTCTGTATGTTCATTGCGTCTGCAATCTAGACTACTTACAGACTTTTATTAACCAGCTGTCTGTTCTCAGTTAAAATATTTCAAAACAAAATTCAATAAAAAAGTTTTAAACCATAAAAAATTAAAAATAATAAATCAGCTTGGAGCATACGTTCCCCTTTGTGCTTGGGACTTGTCTAAATATTGACGAAGTATACATAAAGACAGTTCGGTCCACTCTAAACTTAGTTCCTTTCATCTACTCACAATACATACAGTTGTGATAGCCATAAATGTATCAAGACAAAGAGAATGAAAAGGTAATATTGATTAAATACAGATCAGAACTGCCCGTGATAGCCTGCATTCCATCGGACATTTGGAGATGATTTTTATTTAAGCATTTGACCTAGATTTTGTGAGTGGGCTGAATTGTAACGAGAGTATGTAACTTAGGGGTCATGGAAAGATTATCTGAGAAGAGTCTGAGAGTGGAGAATTTCAGTGACAGATAGGGATCACTCACGGATTAAGTTTTCTCGTGGACAGAAGGCAACCTTTAAAAATATAGGACTTCTATTGCATTTGCTAAGTTAAAATAACTTATTTCTCCACCCAAAGTCGCAGTAGCACATCTGTGTCATTCTTTTTTTTTCCTTTTTTCTTTGCACACAGGGAAATGCCAGATAGGTTAGGGGAGTGAAACTCCTGCTCTCCGTGGGCAACGCCGTGGAGGGAAGAGGAAAGGAGATTCACTGATGACTACTCCTACTTCCACACCACTGAGGAAACGCTTCAGTTCCGGGAACAGCGACAGACCTAGAGAGCAGCCCACTCACACGCTGTGATGAGTGTGCTGGCAGGCGAGCCTCCGAAGGCTTCTCTAGCAGTGACTCACGGGGCTGTGTCATGCGAGGTGGCAAACCTTAATTACCCTCAACAATGTATGATTCCAGGGCTCGGCTCACGTGTGGCGGGCGTGAGGTGCACGGAAACACATTTCGTATCATCACGCCACGTTCTGAGTTTGCTTTTTCTATGAACCCAATTTGCTCTGTCTCCTGTGCATTAGGGTGAGTTAGAAATGCCCACCACTGTCACAGTGCTCTGTCTTTGCCCACCCTGACTGCTAGAATAAAAGCACCCCAGGCGACCAGGTGGCTTACATAACAACCACCTATTGCTCGTGGCTCTAGAGGTGGGAAGCCCTGGGCTGGGGTTGGCAGAGTCTGTGCCTGCTGGGGGTTTGCCGCCTGGTCCCCAGATGGCTGTCGTCTCACTGAGCTGGCCCAGGGCAGCTGCCTGAGGTCTCTCTTACAAGGGAACTGATTCGTTCCCGAGAGCTCCACCCACATGACCTGTCACCCCAAAGGCCCCACCTCCAACTATCACCTTGGGGATTAAGTTTTCACATGTGAGTTTGGGGAGACATGGGCGTTCTGTCCACAGCAGTCCCCTGTACCGCACCCACTGTCTTCCACTGTTCACCGGGAGGTGTTTCCTACGACATACTAAGGCTGCTGTTCCCCGAGGCTCCCTCCATAGCTGCTCTAGCCCTCCAGTCCGTGTTTGGAGCTGTGTTAGTTGCTGTGAAAATCTAGTAGAATGAAAACAGGTATTTCCCATTGGGGCTGCCTGTAAAGAGTCTTTATACAGAAGTGACAAAGGCACTCCTTCCCTGGCAACCCCAGCCTGGTGCTGGGGGCCCAAAGCCGAGGGCAGCCCAGGCCTGATTGCGGCCATGTCTGGGCAGCCATGTGGCAGACCCGGCCAGCAGCTCACAGGGCCTGGTCCTGCCATCCTCTCTGGAGCCCTCACTAGGGCAGGGAGGATGGCAGACCGGCCACGGCTGTAGCATGGTGTGGTGGGTGACTCAACATGGGTGACGAGGGATGAACTTGGGGTGGAACCCAGAGAAGATCAAAACCACAGTTTTTCTACCCCAAGTAAGAGCTTTTGATTTTATTTGAAAACATGTAACTACACTTGGGTCTTGGGAAACATGGTTCAAGGTCAGCCTGGCTCTCGTTTGCTGAGCAGCAGAGGCCCCATTCTGATGCATGTGAGCTCCTGAGGATCATGGGGCTGCAGAGGGAGAAGCCAGGGACCGTCCCCATGATGGCTGTTGGATGATCCACCATGTTCTGGCAGATGTGGGCCAAGGCCGGTTCTAATCAGACCTGAGAAAATCAAACAATATGTCAGGCATCACACTGAGTATTTAACATACATCTATTCACTCAAGTGATCTTCAAAACACCCTCAGGAGGAAATCCTTTTCCCATCAACTTCTTTGATAAGAGGAGACCAAAGTCTCAAGTGTTCTGTGATTTGCCCGAGGTCCCCAGCTCGTTCATGGCAGAGCCTGGATTCGGACTGAGGCAGGACCAGCCGGCGACGGTCAGCACCTGGCCATGCGGCCTGGCCTGACCAGGTCTGACTCCACACACCTTGAGTTCCCAGCAGGCGTAGGGGTCAGCCAGCAACTTCATGAACTGCAGTTCTGGCGCAGGTCAGAGGGGCTTACGTCAGAACATTGGTACCTTGAACAGAATAAAACCCACAGTCTATCAATATCCATTGTGCGCTTTTTTTTCTGGGCCGATAGTAAACTGGGTCTAATTACGGCACATAATGCGAGATAAGCTTACATTCACAGGACAAGCGTGTGGTGTGTCATGCACACCCGCTAATGATGACGCCCACAAAAACAGCTCAAATGCTATTCAAAGCCCTTGGAGGCTTTCCCGATCCTACTGCTAACTGGAGAGCCTTTGAGTTCACATTCATTGTGTGTCTTTCCCACCTGCATTGGCCCTTCAAGTCTCCATTTCTAAGTAGGAGGAAGGCAGGGTGGAGGGTCATGGACATGAATTAGGTATTGAGTCCGCACCTGGGAGACGGGCACCTCAGCAAGGGCCTTGTTGGCTGGGCAGGCAGCCGACGTAGGAGCTTGAGAGCACGAACCCAGGAAGTTCTTGGGCTGGCCAGGGCTGGACGGGGAGCCTCTCACATGACAGGTGCTGGACTTCACATCAGTTTCTGGTGGATCCAGGTTCAGGTTGTTTTAACTAAATCCGAGAGAAGAAACAAAATGAAGGAATGTGAAACTACCTCCATCCTGATGTTGTTAGGAAAACAGACCCCAGAATTTATCACCTGAGCTGAGATCCTTTGAGGATACAATGGATTCTGTTACTCAAGGCATGCCCTGCGCCTGCCCCAGGCTGCCCCGCCTGCATTTCCGGCAGCTCTCTGCTGTGCTGCGATGTCTGAGACCTTGGTGGTGTAGCCATTCCCATATGCAGAGTGTGAGACCTGCTTCACCGTGTGGATCTGTGCTGTTTGTGAAAACCATTCCCCGAGCATTGACCCCGTAGGCTCAACTCAACAGCTGTCTCCTTCTTTCTGGGTTGTTCTTAAAAAATACTTCTGTTTGAAGTTTATTAAGAGTCCTCCAACCTCAATAATAGGCATTTTAGTCTAGTGTACGAAGTGGGTTATTCAAGATTTGGGTCAGAAAGTCAAAGGTGAGAAGAGCTAGCTCCTTGGGGAGGTCAAATGTAATGGCAGCTTTCCCCTATGACCTCCTTAAAGGCACACAACTTGGTGAGGTCTTCTGGTCTTCTGAGTGAGGCCAGCCTTCCTCCTGCTCCTCTGCCCTCCCCATCCTTCCCCCTGCCCCACCACACCTACCCAAATCTGCCCCCTGGCCTGCAAAATACCCTACTCACTTTTACCTTGGACCTACGGTCAGATGGAGAGCTGTTGGAATACCCTTCACTCCAAACCTCCCCTGCCTCAACATTTGCCTGCCAGAACACTACACGTTTTTTTTAAAGTTCAAGTTCAAATGACCAAACCT
Organism: Tonatia bakeri; assembly: GCA_004024845.1. Lineage (NCBI taxonomy): Eukaryota > Metazoa > Chordata > Mammalia > Chiroptera > Phyllostomidae > Tonatia > Tonatia bakeri. Next base: position 21,109 of record PVIA01002366.1, on the reverse strand, counting down.
TTTAGGAGGATTATCACCTCCATCCTCAGTGCCGATGTACGTGTCTACTGTGCTACTTATAATGGACTTCTTTCTATGCGGGACCATCTAATTCATCATCCAAGCCAGTGTACTCTTGAAAGTGAAAGGATGTGCTGAGAGCAGTGAACAGGGCTCCACTGATGTGTGACAGGCGTGAAGCGGGGCGGGCGTGTCATGCGCTGCCCGGAGAGTTTAGGATGTGTGCGTACCTGCTCCTACCCGAGAGTGTGAGCTCAAAAAACAAGTACACCGAGCCAGACAGGTCAGATTTACACCTCAACAACAACTCCCAAATTCCAGCAGCTTCATGCAAAATATATTCGTCACGCTGTGCACCCTGTGTGAAGCGATGGGACGGTCTGGTCCATTTGGTCGCCCAGGACCCCGGCTGGCGGGGGCTCTGTCACCGTGGCACCGCACTCTCCCGCGTGGCTTTCCACAATATCTACGGGGCACCGTCATCTCTATCGAGGGAAGGATCCCTCGGGCTACATTTTTACGTGTTTATCTCCCCACGGTGCCCAGAGCAGTGCTGGGTACGCGGTGAGCACTTCGTAAGGGTCTGCCATTTCGGGTTTGTTGAGTGGTTTGACAGGGGCCATGGTACCTTCCTCTGTATACTGTTTGCCTGCTTTGAGAGGAAAGCTTTGTTTTCGAAAGCCAGGTTTGTGTCTGGGAAATCTACCTCGGCATATCAGAAACAAATGTTCTAAAACGGAAAACAAAGATGCGGAAAGGGTGAGATCCCACCACCCATGAACATATGGAGGCTCCTGTCTCAGCAAAAACATGTGTTTGCTCCCGTGTGGACACGGCCTCTCTGATGTGATCTGCATTTAGAAGGAGGTTGTGTGGCGATCTATGACCGAAGGTTGCCTGTGGAATCTTGTGAAATTCACTGACGGCTTTATCGCTGGGAGCTGGAGGGGAAAATCCACTCAAGCAACTTTCAAGTTGAATTGTGGAGATTGTGGGCAAGGAGCCGAGGATAGCAACATTTGTTCCATACACATGGGCAGAGGTATTCCACGGGGGGGGGGGGTGTTCAGGGCTGCCGGTCATTGGACTGTGGTCGGGCTCCCCTGCGCCCACTGTGAGTGGGCTGGCGTGGAAAATGGGGGGGATTAGGGAAGAAGCAGTCTTGGATACTGTTGACAGGCCTCGACCCCTTGGTCTTAGAAGCCCTTCTTCTTCTTTCCGTGACCCCCTCCTGGCTGCTTCTCCCTCACTCTGTAACCCCCTTTTCTCACTTTCCTCCCCCAGCCCCTCTTCCCCCGGTTGCCCATGTAAGAGAGCCCCCGGGGGGAGTTCGTCAGCCCATGCGGTTTCACGAGTCAGCTCTCTGCAACAGGGCAGTCTGCACCTACAATCAGTGGTGGAGAACGTTCGTGGTCCCCGGTGCTTGGGGTCTAGGAAATAAATTTCAGAAAGTACAGGTCTGGTTCTGGCCTGGACGTGATCTCCCAATGTGGTCTTGGGGCCAAGCACTTAGCGTCTCTGGGTTTTGTTTTCGTTTCACGTGAATGGAGCCGAGGCGTGCTCTGCAGAGCCGCTGTGCGGGTGGAGGTGGGGAGGGAGTGCTTTGTCTAGTGTGCAGTACTGTTAGAAGCATCGCCCTCCACACTACCGAGGAATCTGATCTAAGACCGTGACACTGACCACTCACTTCTCTCAGTGTCAGTTCTGAACGTCCCCTACTTGCCGGGCGTTTGTCTTCACACAGTTGCTTCCCAGGCACCTCAGATTCAACCGTTTCAGAAGCGGATTCTCTCTCCCCTGGTCCTCTGCCCACTGTGGTTCTTCTGCCCCTGTCCAGCCTGGTCACCCGCCCACCTGTCCCAACGGGCAGCCTCGGGGGCGTCTCTCACTGGTCTCCCTCCTGAACTCTCCTGCTTGCTCCGTCCAGTCAGCCTGCACAGCCTAGGCGTCCTTCCTCTAAAACGCCGCCTGAGTCCGCCCACCGCCCCATTCACGCTGCCGCTGCTGGTTCCTCCCTGTTCAGTCCTCCCTCTCCTTCTCCGGATCCGTCAGCAGTGTGTTCGCCGCGAACCAACAGAGGCTCGTCGTGGGTGCCTGGGCACACACCCTGTGGGGGGTAAGGCAGACCCGGTCTCAGTCCTTTCTGACGTGAACCATGCACTGAGCATTTGCAGTCATGGTATGTCTCAGCCAACCCATTTTTCTTCTCTCAAATAAAATACAAAAGGCTCCTCAAGACCCTGGTCCAGGATCTGGGGCGCCTACTTGGGGAAGAAATGGGCTGGTATCAACATCTTACCTGCAATAGAGGACAACAATTATGGGATAGCAGCAGAGTTATGAAACCACACTGGCGTCACTTGTTTGCCAGTTACTGATGTCTAGGTATTACAGTGGGGTCTTGGTTACTTAGGGTCAAGCAGTGGTCTCTCTATCCTACATCTTTGTGCTGAGCGAGAAGGAGAGACTGAGCATTACACCCGGCACCCGTGTGGAAAGCTAAGGCCACAGAGTACCGTTCAGTAATTTGCAACAGCTGGGGACACACCATCACAGGCTGTGCGAAGTCATTGCCAAAGAAGTGATAGGGACAGGAAGTGTGATGTTTGGGAGATCGCTGTAGCTCTTCAGGACTGGGTGTTCAGACCAGCTGAGCTGAAAAGAACAGGTTTCAATCTAGGACTGGGAGGGCGGGTAACACAGTGACCATCAGTTCCGTTTGCTACTCAGCACCCATTTGCCCTTCTCCTGGTCACCAAACCCAGACACCTCTGAAGAACAACTCTTCCTGCCCCCTCAGCCCGCTGCTTCAGCTTCCCCCAGCTCTGGGGGGTACCCGTGACCTGCACCTGTGCAGACTGGTACATGCACTCCTTGGCCACTGGACTAGCACCACAGAGCCATCACAAGGAAATGAGAGTTTTCCTGGAATTTCTGGGCGAGAGACTTGCTCTTACCTGCTGGATGTAAAGCAAAGGGATGCAAAGGGCAGACTTGCTGGCGTTTTCCCACTGCCTTGAGGTCGAGGCTGCCCGGGGAGGAGGAGGAGACAAGGAGCAGAGAGAGAGAAGTTTGAATCCCTGCACAGAGCACACACGTCCTTGTTTCATCAGAGGTGGCTAAACACTTGGTAAGTGATGACCAGGCTTCAGGATCCTGGCCTGTGGCCTCTGTACCAGTCTTTGCTCTTCGTCTCACAAAGGACTGCAACCACATGAGCAGCCACTGGGCAGCTCGTGTTCACAGCCTCTGTCTCACAGAAAACACGTGTTGGGTGGCCACTATTTTTGCCCCACATCACACGGGAAGCAGGACTGTGGCATTTATCTGTCTATCGAGTAGAAGTTAAATTAGAAAGTTGGGACTGTTTTCTGGGATCCACAGCCTGGAACAGCCTGGTGTGAGAGCTGCAACTGAATGTCCGCATCGGCCTCTGCCCTTCTCTCCTGCACCCATCTCAGCTCCCAGGGCGGAGCACGCATCTCCCAAGAGCATCGGCGTTGCAAACGGCAGCCTTCTTTCAGTAGCAGAAGTTCATGTTGTGTCCGAGTCTCGGGTAACACGCTTCATATTTCATTTCCGTTGTATCTTAAAATTAGATGACAGACAGGAATTTTCAAGAAAATATATTGAATCCTCAAAGCCGGTGTAGAGCCACCTAATGTATCTCTAATTATTCCAATATGAAGCAAGAAAGTCTTAAAAATCATTTCTGAAACAGAGTATAATTTATTCTTCAAAAAGGAATGACACGCAATATTTGGCAAATAGTACGCCTCCCCTAACAGAGCGAAGAATGATTGCTCAGAACTCATGAGGAGGTGGCTTGGTTAAACAAAAATATTTGGGTTTATTTTGGCTCGGTTGAGGTTCTCAGGAATACCATGTTAACACAGAGAATGAGTCCAAAGAAGATTTGGGTACTTAAAATGGCTCACTGAGTGACTTTAATCTTTTCTGATGGGAGATTTCACTACATCTGAGGCGAGCTTGATTGTGTTAAACTCCTAAGTCCCCTGTTTGGCCACAGGAACCTGAGAGCATGATTAGAGTTAGAAAAGCGACCCAGGGAGCGATGTCACCTTCCTACTGAACCATATCTGCATGAGCCATGTGTCTCTGGATCCCATCTGCTCGCTGACAGAGGTCCAACCGATGTCCTCATCCGCTCACACGCGACATCCGCGGGGTTGCGTGTGAGTCCGGACGGGACGCGCTGGCCCCAGACACGAGCTGTTCTCCTGAGTGTCTTCTGGTCCGTGTGAGAGCGACCTGGGTCCTCTTCGCTCCACTCTGCACCGCGTCCAAACCACTCGATGCGAGGCCCCCCACCCTGCAGCTTCCCCTCGGCGGGGGTAGAAACAGCAAATGCTGCATTCCAATTTGATTTGAAGCTGGCCGAAACAACAAAGTTTATCTTTCTAGTAACATAAGCTCATATTGCTGGTTAAAATTAAAAGTCATTCTCCAAAGTGGATAGAGGTATATTTATTTACCTTTGGTAGAGAAGTTAATATTTGTTGCTTAAAATTAAAAGTCTTTCTCTAAAATGCACAAAGGTATATTTCTCCATACTCCCCCCCGCCAGCCCATAAGTCAAGTTAAATTGCTTTTTTAAGAGAGAAGTTCCTAAAGTTAAAAAAAGGTGAGATATTGCCTCAGATAATCTCAGCGTATTATATAGAGAAAGGCTGTGGGAGCGTTGGAACGATGATAGAGACAGAATTCTACCCTTACCTTCACACAAATGCTTGGGTCCAACGTGCTTTCTTCATGATAGTGGAAAATAAGGGGACATCTTTTCCTCCCCAGAATGGCACACATTTTCTTTGCTTTGGTAACTTTTTCTACTTTTAAAAGTCAGCTCTTCAAAGAGAATACAAAACCATGAGCGTACAGCATTACTTTTACTTAGAACACACCACGGCAGAGCAGCTGTGGACCCCCAGTGGTTAATGATAGGGTGACCTGGTTTGAGCCTCATCCTTTTTCGGCTTATGACCCCTGGGCAGCAACGGGCTGCGGGCATCCAGTGAGCACCACCAGGGGGTGCCAGCCTCACCCTCTGCAAACTGCAAGCCAGGGAAAGAGGCTTTCAGGGAGCAGCGGCTCTGTCAACACCTTGACCTGGGCCTCCCGCCTCCAGAACTGAGACGATGTTTCTGTTGTTTAAGGTGCCAAGCATGGGGGGCACATTGCAAGGGCAGCCCCCGAGGAGAAAGCCAGAGGGGAAAGTGAAGTGGAAAGAGCCAGTGATCTTAATTTTTTTATTAAAATGTCTTGATTCTGTGTATTTCCCAAATACAGAAGTGGGGGTCCTGCTTCCACGTAGAATGTGGGAAGGTGCCAGGGGAGGCAGATGCCATACCCCAACCACCAGAAAACTCTGTACGACCCACCAACACACAACTGTCCGCGAGCCCGTCAGAGAGCGCGGTGACGAGGCAGCCAGGTGGACGGCGTTCCCAGGGGTGGCCAGCCCCTCGCATGAGCGGGGGACACCTCTGACTGAAGGGGGGAAAAGATGGAGCCGCATATGGGGGTGAGAAGAAAGCCTCTGGCGGTCTGGAGCAGGGGTCAGCACATCTCTGCCCATGGGCCACATCCAGCTTTCTGTTTTTAATACTCCTAAAACATTGGGGGAAACTCAAAAGAATAATATTCTGTGACTCATGAAAATCCTATGAATTCGAATTTCCGTGTCTACAGCACTGAACACAGCCACACTGGTGGCTGACACGTCTGCGGCTGCTTCAGTGACAGCGTGGCCCAGCACGTGCAGCAGGGGGGCGTCTGCAGAGCTGGGGATGCCCAGGCCGGGCCCTCCGCGGCCGCAGGGCTCTGACTGCCGGCCCAGAGCACCCTGAGCCCAGGGCGCTGGGGAGAGGCACTTGCCTACTGGCTCCTTTCATGCCAGATGTCTGCCACGTTCCCTTGAGGGTCCCTCCGTGAGGCACCAACATCAAGCCTCTTGTGGCCTTCAGACTTCCGTTCAGAGGTCCCTCCCCCAGCACCCAGCACTGGCACACAGTGGGAAAGAATGCACAGAGGACAGACTAATGACCCGGGCAGGTTGGGGCAGCAGCATCACTCCCCCCCATCCACAGCTAACACTGCTCCCTGCAACCGGTTCGCTTGAATGCCACCTCGGAGAAGGATGGCGTTTGGGGATTGTTACCGTTAAATAGTTACGGGCCTTTGCCTGCTTGATGTGGAAGCATTCGCCAATTCCACCTCGAAGGAAGATGCCTCAGAAAGCCCTAATGGTGCAAGGGCTGGTGTGCATGGAGATGCTTAATCTCAGTCTTTCTAAGTTAACTGGAAATACTTGACCTCCGTGTCGGCAACGACTTCTCGTGGGCTCGAGTGGCAGTCTCCGGGTGGCTTCTTCGGGTCCCTTGGAAGCAGCCGCGCTACCAGCACTGGTTGAAATGCACTCCAAGGCGGGACGTGGCCTGTGGAGCTCAGAAATCCTCCCCCGTGGACCCATTCCGTCACGCCCCATTTTCCTGATCTCCCCGCGGGCAGGTCCTGGGGGGACTGACTCCACACAGCAGGGGGTGTGGTGTCTGTTGGAGTCTGTCTCCCTCCGCGGGCAGTTTCCCGGGGGCATCCGTGGAGGGCTGTATTCTTGCTACCCCTTTGGGAGAGTGTCACTGGTGGTTTCCCAAGGATAGTGAAAATTTCACTTCCTTCACATGGTATCCTGTGCGGACTCCACTTCTACAAGGGGCAAAGAGAGCAGGCCTAGGTGGCTCGTCTCCCCTTCTGTGGTTTCATGGGCACTTGCGGGTTAATTTAACACTAATTGGGCAAAACTGGAAGAGGCTTTTAAGAGTATTTCTGGAAACTTGATTGTTAACTATTACTATCAAACAAAATCTTAACATTTCCCACCTGTGACATGTAAAAGTGTCTATTTACTCATGAACACAAACTTTTAAATTTTAAGTATGCATGGAAAAACAATGCACACAGTTCCATTAACTTGGGTTCTTTCCTGTGAACTGTGATTTCTCTAACCGTTAACATCATTAAGAATCACTTAAGCAATTATTTGGTGAGATAGATTACCTTAAAACTATTACTGTGGATTGATCGATTTTAAAAAGTGTCAATTAATTTAGTTGAAAAATCCACTTGCTGTAAATGTTTTCAACGAAACCGGTATATTCCTCTTGATTTTCTCCAAGGACCAATTTTTGGATCTTTTCTGTTTTTGGTTTGTACTAATAATCTTTTTTTTCTTACAAATAATTCCAAGTTTACTTTATTACAGATGGTATTTGACTATAGCCAAAAACACTTTCCAAAATGCACCCCAGCTCCATAAACTAGCTTTAAAAAGTATTTTTTTTTAAAAAATAAACAGTCAAAACAGAGGTCAACAAGAATCAAAGCCCCTAAGAGAACCCTAAAAAACAGAAACCTGGCTGTTTTCACTTCCCCGGTCCTAGTTTTTAGAAAGTGCGACCCAGACCACGCATGCAGAAGAAAGAGGGCCGGTGCATGACGCCATGTGTGCTGTGATGGGATGTGGCAGCCCGAACAGCTGCCGCCTTGCCTGTGCTGTGCTGAAAACTGGGTGTCGCACGTCTCTCCCCACCCGGCCAGACGAGAACACAGCCGCTGAGCTGCACACAGCGTGGGTGGCCGAGGACCGGGTCATTTTGGATGAACCTGGACAGGCCATCCTTCTGCATTTCGCATTTGTCTTCAGATGCCGACACGGGCACAATGTGACTTAAAAACAAGCACCAGCCACCTCAAAGGCCTGCTCCTTGCCAGGTACTGACCTGGCCACTGTCAGTGAACCAGGGACACACAGTCCGGCACAAGTAACGCCACCGTTTATTACAAACATGACAAAATCATCAGCACGTTGTTCTGTAACGCAACAATATCCTACTTGAGCACACCACAGGACGTTTTAGGTGGAATGTTCAAATTAAAGCTGTAAATTGTTCCACCTGTATTTTTACCCGACCAACCACACTCAAACAGCCCTTACTTCTGCCGGACCCTGCAATCATTAATGAAACTATACAAACATCTGAAAAACAGCTCCACTCCTGATCATCTTCTATCAGTGACAGGACCAGTGAGTTGCCTTTATGAAGATGGTTATTAGAATCTAAGGAAGTGAAAGATAAATTTCATTTCAAAATTCTTGTGTTAAACTGGCAACCTCGGGTTGCTCTGGACGCACACTGCCCCCCAGTGGAGATGCGGCCCAATGGCACTGGGTTATAGGTGTGAGCCCACACATCTTTTGGGGAAGTGATTCTGTTGGGCAAACTGTTCCCTGGGGCGGGTTTTCTGGTCTGGAATGAACTGGATTGTCCGGTGGGAAGGGGAGGAGGGCGGTTCGGCACTGAGCCCGAAACTTTTTCTTCTCTAAACCCAGCAAGACCCCATGTCGTTCAAAGTCTAATCTGAGGAGGCTGGAGTGGAACAGGGCCATCCCATGGCCTATGAATCTCTTCAGTGACACCAGAACAGTACCTGCCACCTAGAAGCATTATTGGGGCACCGAAGACCCCTGTCCCCGTTAGGTGGGAGTGGCACCGTGAGAACCGCGACTGGGGAGCAGTGATGGGTTAGAGCCCAGGGGTTCTGCTCTGCAGATTCCGACTCATTCAGCCTGACTCTTAAGCGCCCAGGGTAGCTGGCCCGGGGCCTGCTGAGAGGGGGAATGGGCGAGATGCTCCTCACGATCCCGTTGTCACTGTCCTCGCTCAAGCCTCTGACAGAACAGCAAAGGAGGCCAGTGTCACCTCAAAAGTTCCGAAATCGCGGGTGCATTGGGTGCTTTTTAGAAGCTGCAGAGCAGGCATTTCGTGTTCTTACTGATCGAGAACTCGGGAAAACGGGAGTGTGGTCCTCGGTGAGTTTCTGCGCCAGGAGGTGCTCGGCGGCAAAGCCTCACTCCATTTAGGGACCCGTCCCTCAGGGAAGGTCAAGTAAGGTCCTGTTCAGCTGGCATGTTGCCGTGGAGGCTCCTTCTGTCCCAAATGTGACTTCTACTGTTCACGTAGGCCCAGGTAGCCGGCGTCGGGGTCTTGCAGGGGACCAGCATGGAGGAACCAGGGCTGCTTTTCCCACCTTAGCTGTGGAGAAGGCCTGGGATTGGTAACATTGTCTGGGCCCTGCTGAAACATTCTCCAGCCCAGCAGTGAGTGCATCGTTTGGTTACCTTCACACCCGGACTTCAAAGGCAGTCGTTACCTAACAATGCGTCACGTGGCCGTTCGAGTTGCACTGCGACATGTGACAAAGATTAAACCGGTTGCATGGAAAATGCTTTGGTAACTTTCTTGTCTAGATCTTCCTGAACAAGTGATGAAAGCCATGCCTCTTGTAGGCTTTGCAGAGTGTTCCTGTTTATCGAAGTGTCAGAAGGGATCAACATCATTTAGTCGTTCCACGCACGTCTTCGGCACACTCTCTGAGGGCTCCGGGCGGGCGTCGCGTGGCTCTCGGGAGGTGCACGTGGGCAGAACGAGAAGCCACGAGACGGATCTCTGTCCAGTCGGGGAGGAGCCACACCGAGACTCGGCCAGCACGTGCTCATTTACTGTCCAAGACGGAAGTCTTTTCAAAATAGGAGTCCCATCTACTGGATGCCAGAGTGACAGGACATCATGCCGGCTGACCATTGTTGCTATGGTCAGAAACTGCTCTGTTCCACCAAAAAACGACTATGGCATTTTTAACAAGCATTGTGCCAAGGACAGCATCTGTGAGCCAGACCAGTCCTTCCATGGTCAGACCAGACAACCTGAATAAGGACAAAGGACAGTGGTAAAAGGGACACGTGTTGCCCACGTGCGAGACACGTACCGACACTGTCACGACCAGTGAAACACACGTGATGCGACTGCCCTGCGGGGTCCTCAGCACCGGATCTGCCTGGAAGGAAGCGGCAAGAACGACAGGGGCCTGGCCGCCCCGTCCAGGGAAGTCCCCTCCGTCCCTCTGGCAGTGCACGAGGGGTCGCTGGAGAAGCCCATGGAAGTTTGAACTCTGCCTTTGACGTGCCCAGGTCACACAGCGGTCTGTCCCACCTCCCATTTATCTTACTCTTGGCAAAATTCTCCAAATGTAGAAGTCTTCCATCCTAATTCTTACCAGCTCCGCAGGGTGCTGGCAAAGGTAGCTCTTGAACCCGGGAGTTGAAAATGCTTCAGCACTGCAAGGCTACCTGCCAGGGTGCGATTTACGAACAGGAAGTCCCTGGTTTTGATCTGTGTGGTCACCTCACCCTTTCTTTAGATTCTGAGGGGCTTCTATGCATCTTTAAGACTGTGTCACACGTCTTGCTTCCCCTGGTCACTGCCCAAGGGCACCAGGTCCCACGACTTCCCTCCTCTCTGTAGCCTGGAAGGCGCTCGGACTAATGGATACCTCTGTGGACGGTTCCCATTTCGACCTGGATTCGAAGGGTCAGAGTTGACCTCGGTTTGCCTCGTTTCATTCCTTTATCTCCAGTTTTGTCATTCATCATCGTCACGTCAATCCACACCCACTGTTGGTAGAACCCTCTGGGTTTCTGCTAGTTGCTAACCCCTTTTAAGGGAGATATTTTGTTTTCTTTTGACAAAATTTATATCTGTTCTTCTCCCTTCCAGTGGGCTGAGAAAACAAAGTGTTCTGGGGTGGGGGGAGAAATATTTAATGTGAAAAGGTTTCTATTCTATGACCTCATCCGGACTTTCTGATTTGGACAGTATACAGTAAAACTTGATTATTTTGGAGGATTAAAAAGAATGTGTTTGGACCGACTTCACTTACGATAACTCGGTGCTTTATGAATGGGCGAAAGCCACAACTTGCTGATGAAGACACAGCAGTGCTTGGAAAACCACGCTGTGCTTCACATGCACCCTTTTAGTGACAAAATAAAAGTGCCATTTAGAGTATCTGAGATTTCTCCAGAGTCGCCGCATCCTTGCTGCAGACCCGCTCTAGGAATCACCGTGTCCCTTTGGTAGATGCTGCGGCGTTTTCTGTATCTTTAAGACCTTGTCATGTTTCCTGTTTGTCTGCTGCTCCACATGGTCACTGCCCCATGACACGAGGCCCGGCCAACTCCCACCCACAAGGATCCAAGTTTGCCCACAGCTCTGTTTCCCGGCTCTGTCCCTGATTCCAGCTCTCCGTCCTGTTCTCTGCGTCCTCAGCAGCAGCTTGTCCCTGGAGCCGCTCCAGTGTGAGGAACTGGCCAGGAGGAGCTGACCCACAGTACAACAGGGAGAGAAGAGGGATTCCTCAGCTCTCTCTGGCATTTTGGATCCGTGAGGCTGTCGAGGCAGGCAGGGCCCAGGTCAGCCCCTGGCAGTGCCTTGTCACTCTCGTGATGGACAGCGGTCCCTCGGATCTTCACGACAACCCCATAATGTAGACCACCTGTCCATCCATAGATGATAAAACGAAGATATCAGGGGGACACAGCGAAAGAGACGCAGAGCTAGGATTCAAACCCAGTATCCCCTGACTCCAGGAGTCATGCCCTTCATCACTGCAAATCACACCCTGTGGGATAAATGGCCTGGGCAGCATTCCAATGTGCCTGCTGAGATGAGTGAAATGCAATCCTAATGTCTGGACCAATTGTGCTTTGTTTAAGATATTTGGAGTTCAGGGCCTTTTGAGTTTAACATACAAATTTCTAGTAGCTGATATTTTTTGAGTAGTTATTACATGCCAGGCACTGGGACGTCCCACATCTTTTCTTATTTTAAGCCCCAAAGCCACCATGTAGAAAGGTAGGCAATATTATTCCTTACACTGAAGAAAGAGAGGTAGAAAGCCAAGGCAGAGCATGCTTAACTACCTTGCCCCACGCCAGAGCATTGCACTAGGTATTTCTCATCTCCTGCACTTGACCACTTGGGGTAGAATTTTACGGCTTCCTTGGGAGCCCTTCCTGGGGGCAGGCATCACCGCACATTGTCTCGACGTCCGCACCGAGCCCTCGTACCCGCCTGGGTGGGTAGGGCTGCCTCCCACCTCGTACAGCTGCAGAGGTCAAGGGTGAGAGATGCTCCGTGATGCCGTGACGGGAAGCAGGAAAACTGGGATTGGAACCTAGGTCTGACTAAGTGAGTTGACGCTTATGGGAAATAATCAGAAAAATAAACCATGGCCCCCAAAGTAACTTTTAAAGTTCCTCAAGAGGAGATGTCCCCCAAACCATCCTTGTTCTCCCGGCAAGGCCATCCATCCTGGGTTTCCTTGGGGCCCCCACTTCGCGGCTGCTCACCAGCAGTGCTGTTGGGCGGAGGCAGCATTCGAATCACTGAAAAAGTATTCGTTGGATGGGACTCTGCCTGTGGGTCCCGGTGAAGCAGCTGTGGCCTTGGGGCTTTATTTTTACCCTCTCTTAGAGGGATTATCTGACCCCCTGGAACATCTGGCTCTGAACTACACGCAGGTTGACTATTGTAGGCAGCCCATTAACATGCCTGTCACTGGCCACCTCCTCCATCTTCCCAGAGTCCAAGAACCTTTCTACTGTGAGTGGCTCCCGGTCACCTGAGGCTGACAGATCTGCTAATGCAGCCTGGCTTTTCTGGAAATTGCCACCAGCTGGTTCTGCGGCCTCACGTGGCCACTGACCTGATGTACCCTCTGTGGGCTCCTTCCGGCCCTGCAAGCCTCATGCTCTGGCTGGTGTGGTGTTTGCAGACATGCCAAGTTTTCATCTTCGCTCTTGGAAGTGGCAGATCCTATCTGGGAATGAAAAGGACTGTGATTTTTGTTACTTGGTCCTTTTTTTTTCCCTCCCTTCAGGCAAGAGTTTGGACAATTTCCCTTTTTCATATTGTAATTCCCAATTGTGTCAGCATGCGTAGGTCCAAGTTCAATCCCATTCCAGGATTTTCTGCCATGTTTCCAGCCCCTGTTCCACAGTGCAGGACATTGTCTATAGTTACAGGTTAAACAGCTGCCAACTCGACACATTTGTCAAACTAGCAGAGGATCCAGTTTATCACCCCCCTTCCCTGCACCAGGCCACGAATAAAGACGTTAAACCCACCTGGTTCCACTCCAGCCCCACCGGGCCCTCGCTGGGCACCCTCCCCTGCCTGGGGGGCCATCCATCACTGCTTTTGGATGGGGCGCTCTGGCTCCTTTTCAGCTGTGGGATGGGGCTTCCCTAAGAATAAATGTACTTCCAGGGAGGTTTTGTGTTGCAATGTATTACCTGCGATGTTATAGATGGGTTCTACCGGGCCTACCGAATTCTTTCCTCCACGCTAATTCTGGTAATTCATCGGCAAGAGCTATGAAGTGCACCTGAAATTATGCACACTGTATTTTGTTTAGAGTTCTGTTACTCCAGGTGGTCAGAACAGCAGTTGTGGGCACCTTTGAGGAGAAAATGGCACTCCTCCCTGGTGCCCCACTATGTGCATAAGTGCTGGAAGCAGTTGATACATGTCTATATATATGCATGTATGTGCGTGCGTGTGTGGAAGTGTATATATACACACACACACACACACACAGATGAGTCTCTGTATGGATCATAGACGTGATTTAGCCGAGACAGTGTGTGTTAGGTGTGAAGCACAATCACAAAAGAGAGAAAGCACCTAACAGGCTGTTGAGAGAGCCCCTTCTACTCCAGTCCCTGACACTAGGTGGTCATTGGACCTAATTTAAGATGACGGATCTTGTGAAGCCCTGGTCTCTTCATTGTGAGATGAATTGTGAGTCCAAATTCTTTCCAGTGTCCACTATGGCACCTAAATGTCTGGCTGGGTACCCTTTTTCTTTTAATCTTTCATTTTTATAGCCAACCAAACAACGCTCCTTTGAGACAGCTGGGATAAGCTCATGTGTTACATGTGAGCCCCCTCTTCTTGCAGCACCAGATGGGGGGCTCAGACTTTCTTGGTATATGAGCAGAAGAGCCTTGATTCTGGACCCAGAATACAGGGTGGGAGGCAAGGGGCGTGGCTGCCACTGCCGCGTGCAGAATGGAGGGGCTACGTCACATGCCCTGGCATGGAAGAGCCCTCCTAAGAGGGTCCCCAAGAACCAAATGGAAACTTGGTGTGTCTGCAGAGCCTCTGCTTTAGAGGTGAACAGAATTTAGAGCAGGAGGATATGCGGAAGCTCAGGTATCCAGTTCCTCCTTTTAGGAGGCCCAACATCCCATCACTCCCTGTGTAGGGGCTCCTTCCTCTGCAGGCCAGGGAGGGAGCAGCCGGAGCAGCCCAGGAAGTGCAGCCAATCTCATGGTCGTACTGTGTGGTGCCAGGTGGGTGCTGGAAAGACCACGGAGGAGGGGTCGCTTTGTAAGGTGTATGATTGTCCAAACGCCATTCTGGGTGGACCTGAAACGTGAATTAGTGATATTCAATGTCAACAGCAGCTGAAAAAGAAAAGAATAGAAACATGCACGCGTGAGTTCAAAGCAGAGGGGCGGCCTTACCTTCACTCTCCACTCAGATGGGCCAGCAGGGGGCGCTGTCCTTGGATGTCCACCAGGTCTTCACTCACTATGTCAAGGCCAGAGCTTGCGGTGACCCTGACCTGCCACCCTGGTTCCTCTCTGCAGGCTCAGAGTCCCATGAGAACGAAGGTGAGGCCGACCCGGGGGAGCAGCTTCCCGGTCCGACCAGGCACAAGAGAGCTGTAAAGTTGTTTGTTCCCGAAAGCACTAAAACCAAAGAAAAGTCTGTACTTTATTTAATCAAATGCGTGTCACTTGAAAGGCAAGTTTCCCAGAGCCAATTACGTCCACTTCTATTACCAGGAAAGCACTGCCCTCCTTTAATTAAGGCGTCTGCTGCACACGAAGTATGAGCAGTTCAAAGCGTTGAGAGTTATACAAATACTTTGCAATCACCGGATAAAAGCAGCTCCATGACTTTTCAAATGTGCTCACTGAAAAAAGAGAAGCTATCTCCCATGTCCATAGAAATGTGTAACTGTATAGAAAGTGGACGAGGCAAATGCTCACCGAACTATAAAGTGTTCGTGTATCTCGGGGGTTGTAAAATTTTGGATGATTTCAACTTTCTCTTTAAACATTCTGTATGTGGCTTCAACAGCCTAAGGGAAAATGAACTTTGTAATCTAAAAAGAGAGAGCCACCTGTGTTCTGAGAAATGTGCGTGCGGAGCTACGGTGACCATGTCTGCATGGCCCTTGGGATCGGGGCTGCTGGCAGGTCCCCCTGCTACCCGGCTGTTCCCCCGCTGCCTGGCCGTCCTGCCTCCTCTCCAAGGCCCATCCCCTGCTCCTTGCCAACCCCCCTCTAAAGGGACTCTCTCTTCAACTCTTCTAATGACTTGGCCTTTTAAGAAAACCTGATGTTCTTTTATATAGCCCAATTCCCTGAACTTCCTATGGTGCCCAAACTAGCCGGCTGTGTGGGCTTTGAATATCTACCTCCCCACAGAGCTGTCAGTCACACTGACGTCGTCGTCCTGTCCTGTGGGCATGCTCCTCTCCGCTCTTGCTGAACTGCACGTATGCAGTTTTCTCTCTCTCTTTCCTCACAGGGTGGGCGAGCCCATCAGCCCCACCCCCTGCCGATTCTGACCACTTGGAATCCCACCACTGGGAGGCCGAGGGCTGCTGGGTGCTGGGCATCATGCTGGGTGAGAGGGACCCCATTACATGCAGGGACTCGCAGGAGAGGGAGTCTGCCGGGTCAGGCAGTGTGCTCAGTTCGAAGGCAGAGTCAGACGAGTGAGCCCCGGAAGGAGTGCATGACGCCGCCTGGAAGGGAAGAGCGGCTTCCTAAAGAAGCAGCCTCGCTTCAGACACAGAAGAGCCCCTGTGCAAAGATGCAAAGCCCTGAGGCCACCCTTCACACGCATAGGGTGCTTGGCAGCCGGTGCTGATGGCCCACAAGGTGGGCATCATAGAGTGTAGGCGATGGAGGGTCTTCTGAGCTCTGCTCCACAAAATCGTGCCTCCCAATTCACAGGTAGAAAACCGAACTGTCCTGTGACTGTGCTCAGACATAAGGCCTTTAAGGAAGCAGTGAAGGTTAGACAAAGCCAGGAGAGGCAGAGCCCTGACAGGTAGGATTAGAGTCTTCAGGAGAGATGCCAGAGCCCTCTCCTTCTCTCCCTCTGCCCCCTGGGGACACAGGGGGAAGGCACCACCCGCAAGCTGGGAAGAGCAGAGCACACTCACTAGCCCAGTCATCCTGCCACCCTGACCTTGCACTTCGAGCCTCCAGAACAGCGAGAGAGTACATTTCTGTTGTATGAGTGGCCCAGCTTCTGGCACCTTGTTTTGGCCACTCGAGCCAAGGGAGGCAGAAGGGCAGTCTGGACTCGATCCGCGCTCCAGGGGCGTCTGGGGAACTGGAGAGAGGGATTTGGGGGCTGCCGCAGTGACCACCGGGGGCCTTGGCATTGTCTGGGCAGAATCCGAGGGTGCTGGGTGTCTTTCCCTACATGGCATGAAGAAATGCCCCTCACCTACCAGACACTCGTGCAGGTACAACCCCAGGGTCCCTACCTGGGGCCACAACCAGTCTCTGCTGCACAGAAAACACCAAACATTCTCACAGAATTCAGTACGCACTGCACTTTTCAGGAGTGTCACCACCACAGAAACTGAGTGAAGTTTTTAAAAAATTATTCACAGCTTCAGAAAACTGTTGCCACAGTGAAACCACCCTCAGAATGTGTGTTTCCGATATGTAGCCCGGGGCACCCAGCTCATGTGATTGTCACATGGGTGGGGACTCAACGCAAAGGTGTAAGCATCTGTCTGTGGCATCACACCTTTCTGCACCTTTGTGTCTAGGCATTGAGTGTTGGAAGTTGTTATTTTATTGTAAGTTACTTTCTCTTTACCTCTCCCTCAGCTAGAGAAAAATGCTTTGTTTTGTATTAAATGTGTATAGGAAGATTATATTTATCTATACATTTTATTTCAAGTAATAAAAGGGACATTATGCAATATGTCCCTAGAGGGAGGGTTCCGAGTCTTGTGGATTTCCAGGAGGAGGGGCTTTGCTCCTGTTTTGACAGTGACAGATTGATTGGCGTGTGCTGAGCGTGATCGTTGAGTGGGCCAGGCTCACAGCCCGCCTCAAGGCTCTAGCTCTTAGGATAGACAAGGACAACTTCGAGGCCGGTGGGGTGGGTGGCCAGGTGGCCCATCCAGTGAGGGAGGGCTGGGGAAAATCAGAGGTGTCGGGGCCATGCTCCCCACACCGCACTCCATCTGCACCCACCTGGCTGCGGGTGCACGAATCTCCCTTCTCCTAAACGAGCAGCACCTGCTGGTTCCCCGCCGACCCCGCCCGCCGGCCTTGGCTGGGCTCTCCCACAGAGCTGGGCAGCCCCTCTGCCATATTAAGCCCACCCCTGGAGAGAACTCCCTGCTCTGTTCTCCTTGCCTTCCCTCCCTTCCCCCGCCCCCCCACCGTGGAAGGCTGTGCAGTCCACCCAGACTCCAGCGTCAAGGCAAGAAGGCACACAGCCCCGTCGGCTGACCTCTTTAAAGCCTTTGCAAGTGCATCAACACACATTTAAGGCGGAGTTCAGTTAAGCTCCCAACGACAATTGCAAGGGACAGAGGGTTTTCTGGGAAGAGGAGGCTCATGGAGCTCCGCCTCTGGACATAGACCGTGGCCCAAACACAGTCAGACTCTTTGAATGGGTATCAACTTCCCAGATTCCTGAGCTCTTGCATCGGACCGTGGGATGCCCTCCGGAGAGATTTCACCCTCATCCGACTTCGGGAAGGTGATAAATGGGAGCTCTGGCGGTCACAGCTCGTCTAGCGTGAGACACTCCGCAGCGCTGTGCGCGGGGGAGGCTGGGAGGCTCCGCCCAGGTCTCACTCAGGAATGAAGATTTATCACCCCCACTGCTGAATGGGGTGTGGATAACTATCGTCTGCTGCCCACCTCCTTCGGGTGGAGAAAGAGCAGGCTCACGTGGGGCCTGCCACACCCTGGGTTCCGGGAGCCAACCTTCAGTCTGGGGGCTGAAGGCTTTCTTTCCCCTGTCTTGGGATCTCTAAGAGGGGACTTCCTCTTCAGAATCTCCCAGAGGACCCGCTGAGGCCTCTAGGGGAGCCACCGCCCAGACTGGCTCACCCCTGGCTGCCTGGCCCCTTCCCTTCCTTTCTACAGGTTCTGACCCCAGGAGCCCCACCTGGCAGCATCCTGCCTGCCTGGGGTAGTCCCAGAGAGCATGCCCTGGTCGCCGTGCCTGTGCCCGGAGTGCTCTAAGAAAGCAGATTCTGGGCTGTGACTTCGGCCCCGGGTCCCTGCCATGGTCCCCAGCCAGGAGATGCAGCCTTGGGCTGGGCTCTGAAGGTATTGATCGTGGGGGTGGGAGCACGGGCTGGGCAAGGGGCAAGGTGTCCTGGTGCGGCCACGTTTCCAGGATGCAGCACTCAGCCTCCTGGTGGTGGTGCCAGCTCGTGGCCGGGATGGCTCTAACCAACAGCGTGAGGCAGCAGCGGCCCAGCTGGCTGAGCTGGAATGCTGCGGCTGCTGGAGAGAGAAGAGGCCGAAAGGCTTGCAGGAGAGTTTGTGCTACAGTGGCCATTCTGCAAGGCAGATGCCCCCAGCCCAAGGCTCTGCCCAGGAAGGCCCAGAGAACACCGCACTCACTCCCTCCACAGTAAGGCAGGTGCAGGTGACCAGGGTGCCCGCAGCCCGAAGCTCACAGGTCTCCCCTGGTGGTGTCTGCCCTTGGAGGTGGGGGTGGATGGGTGCCACTGCAGAACTGGGCTCCCGAAGTAATGTGGATGGCCGGAGTCTCAACCAATACAGACCGGACGGCGCCACTTGGCCAACAAACTCTAGTGGGCACTGCGAATATAATGAGGGGCGAAGGGCAAGGGGGCGGGTGCTGCCCCCAGAGGCTTATAGGCAGGGCCCGAAGAAGGCGGTGCTCCTGACGGGAGGTGGGATCAAGGATAGGTGGCTCAGGGCCTGGACAGGTTTCTAACTTTCCTCCAACGCAGTTTTTAGAATGGGAGCCCTCTGACCGGAGAGCGGGTGCTGTGGGTGCCAGCAGGCCCAGGGCAGGGAGGGGCCGCACCTGCTCCTGGCTGCAGTGCGAACCGGCCGTGGCACTGACTGTGTGGCTTTAAGACGTGATGTTAGGACAAGGCTCTCTGGTCGGGAAAGAACCCACCTGGAGTTTGTGGAAAACTTCCCTGGGAGAGTCACACCTCAGACCCCTTCAGCTCCCGGGCGGGGTCGTGCCATGTGCTGTGTGAAGTGATGTGCGTTTCCCAAGGAGCTTCAGGTGCGCTATTGGGCCCAGGCAGGGACCGGGGACCCGACCATGGGACCTCAGAGGCCCACATCACCAGAAGTACTCTCACGATGATTGTCAGCTCCACCACATCCCAAAGGGAAGCCAGCCCAACATCGGTCCCTCCCGGGTGGAAGCGGTGCCTGCAGCAGAAGCACGGGTGGCCCAGCAGAGGAGGTGCAGGCCGGGCCGCCTATATCACCTGCCCAGCTGCGCAGGTGCCTCACTGAGCTCACACCTCTGGGGGGAGTTCCTTAAAACCAGGACACAAAGGCAGAAAACCCCGCACTCAGTCCCTGGGTAGATCAGGTTAGCGATGCGAGTGCCAGCCAGCAGTGGGTGGGGGCACCCGGACCCTCATCCGGCTGTGGCCTCGACCTCTGAGGTCAGGGGAGGCCATCAGAACGGACAGGGCTGCGGGAAGCAGGCCCTGCTGTCCCCTCACGCGGAAAGTGAAGTCACCTGAGGTCCGGGTGCACATGGGAGGCACACGCTGGCTGGCAGTGCCGTGCGGCTGGCTCCGTCTTCAGGAACTCAGACAGGAGAAAGTTGCAGGCTGGAGACAAGTGCACAGGAAGTGTGAATATCTCTGTTACCACACGTTTCCTGTCCATGGGGGAGTGGCTCTCACAGAAGAGGCACTAAGCCATCAGGGCCTCACCATGAGGTGGCAGAACTCCGCCACGGCCCCCAAGGCTGTCACGAGGAACACGCAAAGAGGGAGGCCATGGTGGCAGGGACGGAAGCCATGTGCAGGCCCAGCAATGTGGGTTCTGAAGGCAGAACCGTCTACACCTGTTACAGCGAAGTCCAATGCTTGGGGATCCCTTGGGTCCCCAAGGGATTGCTGGGTGGGTAGGCTTGGAACCTGGGAAAGAAGGGGAGGCTGGTGGGGCAGCTGTGGTGCTGTAGGGGCCCAGAACGGGCTGCCCCCAGGTGGAGGTGCGCCTCTGTGGTGTGCAGACTGTTTTAAGCTATGGACAACTTTACCTGCAGGTGGGTTCAGGGAAAACTTGTGCCCCCTGCCCTTCTTTGCCTAGATGAGTTTGAATCGGAGCCCTTGCCCGTGAGAGGTTATCAGTGATAACCCTTGCAGCCCCCTGTACGGCAGGGCAAAAATTTGTTTTGCTAAATGTTGGCTGTTCTTACCAGCCTGCCATGGCCCTTTGAAGTCCCCAAGGGGCATGAGCTCATCCCCAGCCCAGGACGTCTCCTGTGGCCAGTTCCCCTTTGGTCTCTGAGCCTCTCCTGCATGCACGTGGGGTCTCTGACTCTCCCGTGTACATGGGTCCCCTTCATGGGCAGGTATTCAGGTTGGTGTTTGCCCTCACTAATCAGTCTTGTGTCTGTTTGAAAAGTGTCAGACCAGCCAGCAGAGCCTCCAGGGAAGAGAGAGGTTTGTTTCTCTCCACCAGGATTCACTGGCAGAGGGTTCCTGTGTTAGGGGCTACGAGAGAGGGGCAAGGGTGTGGTAAGGACCAGGGAGTCACTAAAGGGCGGGTCCAGGAAGAGAAACTTTAAAGGGAGGCTGAGAAGGAGCAGTGGGGTATTGAGAAAAAAAATACATCAAGAGCCAAGGGAGGAGAGCTTCATAAAGAAAAGGGTACAAACAGATTAAGTAACAAAGAGGGCAATTAAACATTTTGGCTAGAGCAATTTCCAAGCAGACTGGAACCCAGGGGAGCTGAAATGCAATTGGGAGTTGGGAGGAACACGATGAGTGTGAGCTGAGTTTGAAAGCATGGCCAGTGTGGGGGGAAGGCGTGAGAAAGTGGAAACTGAAGAGGAAGTGGCAGAGATCTGAAATCGCTGCTGTGGCACAATGAGGAGGGTCAACCACATGCTGG
>PVIA01002365.1:180648-213988 GCA_004024845.1 Tonatia bakeri | reverse complement strand
GCGTGTGGCTCTGAGTCACCTCTGTGCTCGGTGAAGTCATGGCTTGTCCTCCAGGTGTGAGGATCGCACCCCAGAAAACACCTCCTGCCCCCCTGGCTTGGGGATGGACGTCGCCGACTGACTGGTTGAGGGCGTGTATTTGAGATGAGCCACTGTGCTTAGAAAACCTGAAATGTTTTAGCTCATGTAGGAAACAAACCTGACAGTGGTTTCCCTGAAGGCGACAGCCATCCTACCAAGGTATGCATCATGAGCTAAATCACGTGCCTCCCAAACTCCTAGGTCGAAGTCCTGGCCCACAGCCCTGAACCTGGAGAGAGGGTCTTTAGAGAGGTAGTGAAGTTACGTTGAGCTGGTTAGGGTGGGCCCTCATCTAGCAGGACGGGTGTCTGTACAAGAAGAAAGGATTAAGAAAGACACACACAGGGGGAGTGTGCTCTCTGTCTTTTACACATGCAGAGGCGGGGAGCGGACAGCCACCTACCAGCCAAGGAGAGAGGCCTCAGAAGAACCCAGTCCTGCCCACACCTTGATCTCTGACTGCCAGCCTGCAGAGCTGTGGGTAAGTAAATTTCTGCTGCTCAGAGCGCCCCCTAGAGGGTGGTGCTTTGTAATGACAACCCTAAAAACTAACGCAGTGTGTGGCATTACCAGCGGGAAGACACTTTTCCAAACTGTTAATTTTTTTTCTGACTGAAGTTTTTAGAGGTACAAATGAGTTACCATTCTTTTTTCTCTGTCGAAAAGTTGTATTTATAAGAAGACAATCAAGAAATCTGTGGTCAAAAGGGGGAAATGGTGATCGTTTCTTTCCTCTGTGAGCTAAAACATTTTATGGCATTCCAAGTTTTCTTGTGAAGTGACTAATCTTAAATCCTGGTGGAATTGATAGCTCTCAAAATGGGCCAGGCAGTTTATTAATAAAAAGTATTGTGATTTTTTTTGCTGGATTTTGTGGTTTGTGTCTGCTTTTAAAAAGTAATTGGCGGTCTTTTCTTTTTTTTAAAGAATGTATTTATTTATTTTTTAGAGATAGGGGAAGGAAGGGAGAAAGAGAGGGAAAGAAACAGCATTGACTCTCTCTTGCCCCCAACTGGGGACCTGGCCTGCAACCCAGGCATGTGCTCTGAATGGGAATCCAACTGGCCACCCTTTGGTTCGCAGGCCAGCGCTCAAGCAAGCCACTGAGCCACACCAGCCAGGCCTCTTTTTTTCCTAAGTATTTATTTTATGCCTGAGTTGGTATTTATAATTTTGTCTTCTTCTCAAAGAGGGCCCTGCAGATAGTAAAAGCTCCAGGCCCAGGACTGCATGTGCCCCATCCATCCCCAGCAGGCTGACACTTTGGGAGACCCGCACCCTCCAGAGGGGCCCTCTTGGCCTCCAAATACTCGAGCTGCTCCTGTTTGGACCCTATTTTCCTGAGAGTAGAGCACTGAGTGCAGAAGGGAGAGATGTATAATTCATGAGACTCCACGCCTGGCTGGCTGAAGAGGTCAATGAATTATTAAATATAGACTCAATGGGGAGAAATTTCATTATGGGGTCATTTAATTAAGCGGCAGGCCAGAGGGACATCCCAAGATGGGATTTCAAAGGCTCTCGTTTCTGAGTTTGGTTCTGGACCAAGAACAGGGAAGGGCTCTGAAACCTGGAGTCTTGGTGTGAAGCCACCCTCCCCCACCCCTCCTCCTCTTTTTCCCCTTTCCTCCCTCTTCTCCTCCCTTCCTTCCTTCTTTCCTTATTTCAAATATACTTATTGAGCATCTTCTATGATCCAGGCATGGTTTTAAACATCAGGGCTTCGGTGGTGAAACACAGGTTAATTCTGCCAGGGAGACAAGCAGTAGCTAAGTAAAGGAATAAGCAAACAGCAGGCGTCTCAGTGTGGCTGCCCTGCCGAGCTGAAAACGGGCTGATGGGGGACCATCTAGGTCAGCTCGTCGAGAGGCGTCAGTATTTGGGCTGAGTCCTGCAGCAGGAGAAGGAAACTGCTGTATGGTGATCGGGCAGAACAGCACTTCAGGCAGAGAGCGCAGCAAGTGCGAAGGCCCTCAGGTGGGACAAGCCAGAGAACCCCATTGGCTAGATTGGAGTGGGTGAGGGGATGCAAAGTAGGCTATGAGGTTCAAGGGGTGGGCGGGGCCTAATGATGATTGATGGACGGGGATTTCTTTTTCCATCGGCTCAGGGGTAAGCTGCTTGCCACTCACTGGATTAGTCAGGCCCTTTGCAGCTGTTTGTGATGGATCTCCAACTCAAGCTATCTTATTTGAAACAGCAGAATGTATTGAATTGTGTTTCTGAAACAAAAACAAAAACAGAGGTAGTGGGCTTCAGGCATGGCTAAATCCAGCAGCTCAAAAAATGTTGATATAATAATGAATCCATGATTCTCTGCTCCCTCTCCTCCTCCTTCTCCTTCTCCTCTTGCCTCTGTTTCCTTTTTCAAGAGGGCTTTCCTCACATCGCGGCCAAGGTGACCTCCAGCAGTTCCACGCTGTAATCTACAAGCTCAGAAACCTCAGAAGAAGAACACCTCTTCCCCAAATTTTCAGCTAATAATATCCCAGCTTCAAATTTTATTAGATAACCCAGGTCAGTTGCCTACTGCTGAACCAATCACCAGCTGGGAGTGTGGGATACTCTGATGGGGCAGGACTTGGATTGGAGGACAGATGGATCCCCACAGACTAGGGAGGGACAGATTCCCTAGATGAAAACCAGGGTCCTATGGCCAGAAGAAGAAAAATGGATTCTGAGCAGACATAAACAACAGATGTTCATTACTCCTCTTGGACAGACAGTCTCTCCTTTGCTCACAAAGGGCTGTTGTTTGGGAGAATCCATCAAGAGGAATTAGCCCATATTGACAATGGGCATGCAGGAGCCATGGTCATTGACATAAATCCTGATCACCCAGGATTAGCAGGCACGAGTTTTTGAGTCAGAAAGACAGCATGGAAATTGAGAAGTGCTCCGACTCCAGCGCCCAACAAACTAGAATTCAAGGTGAAGAGCTTAGGGAAGGACTGAGGGGGAAACTGCCGTGAGCAAGAGGGAAACCCCAGCAAAAAGAGTTGTGGATTTTTGTGTACTTAACATTGGAAGCTCAAAATATTAAAAGTCATCAAAAATGGATAAAGTAGTATTTTCTGGTGGGAGGGTATCCTGGTGTGGCCACTCTGAAGAGTCAGTAGCTACAGCTGAGTCTGATGAAGTACAGGGAAAAGTGTAGGACCCAACCTTCTCCGAGGTTTCAGTCCCAGACAAACTCCTGTGTGGTCCATAAGAGTACCCATCTAGGGAAGCCACTCTAGCATCAGTGCGGGGCGGGAGAGCTACTGAGTGTCCATTATGGATAAAATGTGGGTGCACGCTCCCAGCTCTGAGCAGCCATCAGGGCGATGAATGAGGCATATACACCACACCATAGCTGGATCCTAAGAACCGAGTCCTATGTAGAGAGAAAGATGGAAGAGCCATACAGCACAACACCATTTACAGAAGATACGAATATATATCTCTGCAAACTATCACAAATAGTGTAGCAAGACGCACAAGCCAAAGAGACATCTCGACCACACCAGAGTGGTCCCCTACGTGTCATCATAGAAGGGTGAACTTCAATCAGAAGTAGACATTTGGAATTTTAGAATAGGAATGACAAATATATTCATTTTCGGCCACGCTGGCTTTCTTGCATAATAATTATCGGAAAATTTGAGGTGATAGCTCTGACACTTCCAGTGTCAGGCTGGTCTCTTTCCTCTTGTGTCCTTCCAATGGGGCATCAGGTATGGAGTGTGGAGAGGCAACCTGGCCTGGGGATAACTCTCTCGTGCTACGTTCCAAGTCACTTCTGGAAGCTGGCATTCTGATGCACCTGGGCACTGTCCTGGATGGGACCGTCCCTGAACTCCACCTGAGTTCCCTGAGAAAGACATTTGTCAACTCTGCCAGTCTGGAGAGTGTGGGCTCTATCCAGGCTGTGGTGGGGCTGGTGGGGTTTTGTTTCCAGTCAAGTACTTTCTAAATTACAAAAACAATACATATTCATTATGCATAACAAACAAACACCCTTATCTTACCTCCCACAGGCAATGACTACTGACAGTTCAGTGTTTGCTTCCAAATAATTCTCGGAGCCTACACACACGTGGCTAATTTTACTTTTTACAACTAATGAGATGATGCCCCGCGTGTCTGTCAGGAGCCAGCAGGAAACAGATGGCACATTCAGCCTGGGTAATAGAAGGGAGTTTGATGAATGAAATATTTACAAGGTGTGGAGGGCCGGGAAAACAGTAAGGAATGGTGCAGTTCACTGGGGGGAACAACACCGAGGTTGGCGGGGTCGTCGGAGCAATTACCTGTCCAGGCCAGAGGGGTGCTGGGAGGGAGCCGTCACCAGACCAGACAGGGAGACTATGGTCCTCAGTAGAAGGACCTGAGAATCCTTGGTGCCTGGCAGGGGGCAAAGAGGGATAAAGACCCCGCCCTCACTCTGCTCCTGCCCTCCGATCACCTGCTGGGGCCTGGCCCCCGGGGTCACCCTCTAGGGTGGGTTTGGGGGGCAGCTGAGGAGGCCCACACTCTCTGCTTCCCTAGACGGCTTCCTTCCATCAGTGGCACAGGCGGGGGGCGGGGCTTTGGGAGGTATGTTTTATGAAGAGCCAACAGGACGGCCTGACGGAGGGGCTGTGCAGTGTGGAAGACAAGGGAACCCTGAGACTGTGGGACTGGGCGTGGCTGGGCACTGGGGCCATCAACAGGTCAGGGGGCTGAGGCAGAGGGGACGAAGTCAAGAAGTCAGTTTGCTTAGGCTCTGTCCAGAAACGAGAAGCGTTATCTACAGCTCCCCACGCCTTTTCTTGCACGAGCATCTTCACCCAGACTTGTCCCCCAACGAAGGTTCACGAGGGCTGAGGCTGGGCCCCAGAGCCTCCGGGTCCGGCTCTGAGGGTGGTTCACCAAGCCGCTTCTCAGGGTGAATTGACAAGGTCAGGTGCGTGAGTGCTGTAAATAATAGAAGGGACACATTAGAAATGACAGGCATAACCAAACCAGAAAATCCTCATTTCTAACCAGATACATTAAGTATCTGTTTTTCATCTCTGCCCCAAAGATGTGCACAGCTGTCTGGCATTTGTGAGCTGGCTCAGGCTGCTTAACTCCCACCTGCCTTTCTGGGGTCAGGCCTCTTTGGTGAACTTGGATGTTTATGCCACTGTTACCAGCAGCCTAGATCTGCTGAGCCAGCAAGAGATTTCTGGCGGGCAGACGAGGGGGCCCGGTTTCCTTGAAGGGACGCTGGAAGGGGCATCCGATTGAACTGGGTTCAAAGGCAAACCTAGGATCCAAGGCATTCTGATGGGACAGTGGACAGAGCCCCCGTCCTCTCCCAGCATGTGGAGGAAATGGGGCTGGATCAGCAGGAGTGGGGTTCTGAGTGGGAAGTAATGGGAAGAAAGAGCGAGGCATTTTTAGCTGTTTGGTTGTTTTGGGTTTGGGTGGTAGAAGACATAAGAAGTGAAGAATGAAATAATTGTCAATGGCAGACACCGCTGGTTGAGCTGACTACCCAGCAGCCACTCTCCTCCTTTCTCACTCACATGATGCTGATTTTGTTCTGGGCGCTGGGTCCAGTTCCGTAGTAGGAATCAGTGATTCCAGCCAATCACGGCAGCTCAGTCTTCCTTGGACAGTGATTGGACTGCGGGTGGACATGTGACCCTGTGCGTGTCACTGGCTGTATAATGAAAGATTCTCCTTTGACAGACAGAGAGTCAGAGATTGATTTGTTTCCCCTTGGAATGATGAGTGTGATGCTCGGAGCCATGGCAACCAGATTATAACCAGGGTTGGGGACCCAAGAGCATCACAGAGGCACAGACTGAGCCCTGATCTTGCAGACTGATTGGACTGACACTGAAGCCGCTCTCACTCAGACCAGGGTTCCTCGATCTCAGCACTATCGACACTCTGGAGCCGGTGACTCTGTCGTGGGAACTGTCCTGTGCACTGTAGGGTGTTCACAGCATCTCTGGCCGCCTCCCAATAGGTGCCAGTAGCACCCACATCCCAGTCATGACAATGAAGTGTTTTCACAGACATGGTCAAATGTCTCCTGGTGTGCAAAATAGCCCTTGGCTGAGAATGGCGGCTCTAGAAATCTTATAAAATGATATCATTACTTGGAGTGTTGAAGCCACCACTGATTGGGAATTCTGGGTCTTGCAGCCTCAGTTGCAGATCAGACATTGTCCTAGACCTCATGCAGCTCACGGTCTGGTAGTGGAGACAGAATTGTTCATTCATTTATGTTTTCATTCATGTATTTATTTATTCAAACAGATAATTACTGAGCCCTAACTATGTCTTGCACCCTGACCTAGGGGCTGAGCATATCACAGGGAACATAGCAATGACGTGCCCCCAAGAATCTGATGGTGCTGGGAGGTGTCGACAACAAAGCGTGTACAATCAGGCAGGCGGCGATACCAGTGGCGGAGACACAAAGGCGGGCGGAGAAACAGGCGGCACCAGGAGGGGATGTTATGTCGCGTTCACATTGGCCATCAGAGGGGTCTTCTCTGACAAGGCGACACCTGAGTGCAGGTGCCACTGACAGGAATGGGAAAACCTTTTGTGGGTCAAGCAAGTTTGGAGGCAGAAAACCAAGACTTTCTTTTCAGACGTGTTAATCTGAGATGTTTATAAGATACCAGTGGAGATGGGGAGCGGGCCGTTGGAGACAGGACTCTGCAGAAACATGTGCCGTAGTCACCCCCTTATCCACAGGGGATGCGTCCCAAGACCCCCCCAGTGGATGCCTGAACCTGCGAATGGTAATGAACCCAATATACCCTGTGATTTTTCCTGCGCATGCATACCTATGATAAAGTTTAATTCATAAATTAGGCACAGTGTGAGATGAATAATAACTAATAATAAAATAGAACGATTATCAAAGTTATGTGAATGTGGTCTCTCTCTCTCCCTCTCTCCCTCTGGTAACAAATCTGATAACCGGGACAGCTACTAAGTAACTAGCTCTAAGGTGTGTGCTCTGCGACGTCACCCTGAGCGCCCCAGTGCACTTAAGCTCCAACTGCCCTCTGTGGACACCTGCTGGATACCACGCCCTGGGGGGCCACCTTCCTTCCCCTGTCGCTTCTCAGCTCCCCTACCGGGGTTTCCCATACTGTCCAAATATGCTTCTCGCACTGGAACCTCTTTCTCAGGCTCTGCTTCTGGGGAGACCCAACCGAAGACACCCAAAGTTTCCTAGCTCCAACCTGGGGCCAGAGGTGGTTCTGGTCTCTGGAAACAAAGTGACCAGGTCCCCTCTGACCCTGTGGTCGGAGTGGACAGACCCTAAACAAGCACAGGAATACATCAACAAGAAAATCATCAGATAATGCAGATGCCTCGGAGAGATCGACGGAGTGAGGCTTTAGAAACTATCTGAGGGTGAAGGCTAGGTGGTCGGGGTGGTCAGGCAAGGCTTCTCTGAGCTGGTATCAGCCCCAAGGAGCTCTGGGGAAGGGTGCTCCGGGCCCCAAGCACAGCCAGTGCACAGGCTGGGGGTCGGCATGGGGAAAGCAGGGCTTGTTGGGACAGCAGAGAGGCGTGAGTGTGACAGAGGTCAGAGAGGCTACAGTGGCCAGAATGGAGAGGATGGATGGATGGATGGATGGATGGATGGATGGATGGATGGATGGATGAGCAGATGACCCAGAGCTACAGAAATTCAAGAGGAGGCTGTCTGGGACAGATCTGTCCCAGCCCCCGATGGGACAGGGGACCCCACCATCCAGCAGGGCGGCAGAAACCCTTCAGAAATGTTGCAGCTGGACCAGACACGCTGCTTGATACTTTCACAACCGTTTGGAGGTCGGGAGGTGGAGGAAGGCTGCCAGACGAGGTGGGGAGGGGAAGCCCCCATTGCCTGCACCACCGGGGCCTGGGAATCTGACAGCATCTGTCACCAGGAAATCACTCACAATCGCCTTAAGGGATAAAAATCGAGTTGGGGAAGCTCTTAAAGCCCAGCAGAGTGGGTAAGTGGGGCAGCCTGGTCTGCTCCTTGTAGGGGAAGGGCAGGCTGCTCCTGGGGGGTGGGGCATCTGTGGAGGCTCCTGCAGCCCAGATGCCAGAGGCCAAGGGGGCGGCAGTGTCCCAGGAAGCACTGTTTGTTGAATGATCAGTTGTGGGTTTGGGGGAAGCTTCCTCATTCCCATGTCATCACTGTACCTGAACGCTCACCCCTGGAGTCAAGCCTTTGGACTTGAGCTCTCCTACTAGAGACCCCGTACATACACACCCACAACACCCAGAAAAGAGAAGCATGTTGGCACCTGCCAGAACCTTCGTCCAGATACTTCGCTGGTTGCCAGTGGGACCCATGAGGAGGTAGGACACAGTATAGATAATTTTCAGTATGCTGAAGGCATGTAACTAGTGTTACCATGAACTTGTGATTGTATGAGGTAAAAATGCAATTCAAACAGAATTTATTGGTATTTTTGGTATATTTTTATTGTTGTAAAAGATACATTAGCCTTGGCTGGTATGGCTCAGGGCACTGAGCAATGAAGGTTGCTGGTTCAATTCCCGGTCAGGGCACGTGCCTGGGTTGCGGGCTAGGCCCCCAGTTGGGGTGTGCAAGAGGCAACCAGTTGATGTTTCTCTCACACATCGATGTTTCTCTCCCTTTCTTTCTCCTTCCCCTCTCTCTAAAAATAAATAAACAAAATCTAAAATACACATATACACACATTATATAGAAATTACCATTTTAATCCTTTTTAAGTGTGTGATTCAGTGGCGTTAGGTACACTCACGACTTGCGACCATCCCCACCATCCGTTTCCAGAACATTTTCATCGCCCAGACAGAAACTTTGCACACGTTCGCCAGTCACTCCCCCAAGAACTCCCCCAGGAACTTCTCGGGCACTAGAAACACCCCCGGGAAAATGGCCAGTTCGTTGCAAGGGCTCAGCCGATTTCACCTCTTGCCACTGCCGCCTCCTCCGGGCTGGATCTGAGCTGGGCTTTCCCTGTGGGATGTCACGATGGCCGGCTGAGCTCCAGCCGGTACATCCTCACGACACCAAGTCCAGAGGGAGAGGGAAGTGAACTCCCTTGGCTGCTGCTTGAGCAAAAGCCGTGGAGTTTGCTTGGATCGCCCGGCCTGGCTCTCCTGCAGTTACGCTGCTGTGGGCTAGATGTTGCGCCCACCCAGGTCCCTGTGCTGAGGCTAATCCCCGATGTGATGGTGAGGAGGTGGGGCCTCTGGGAGGTGGCTGGGTCGCAGCTGTGCCTTGGAAGAAGAGGCACGAAGCGCTTGCTCCCCTTTTCCCTGCCCTCCGCCGGATGAAGGGAAGACAGCTGTCTGCCAACCGGGAGGGAGCTCTCATCAGGAACTGGATTCACCGGCATCTTGATCTTGGCCTTCTCAACTTGCAGAACGGCGAGGAATATGTGTTTGTGGTTTAGAGCATGTTGTTGTGATAGCCCGAGCTGACACACGTGAGATTCCCCAAACCAATCACGGGGGTCGGGGGCCCCGATTGCCTGGTTGGCTTGTGGACCGAGAGCAGGAAAAGGCGGTCTCCCGGATGAAGAGCAGGGCTCATGTTATCCGCTGAAAGCCTGTGTTTGACTTTCATGGCGACCACAGATGGTCACTACGCTCTCCACCTCAAGACGCCTTTTCAGGTGAGCAGATGACTCCATCCGGGTCTGTGAGCGTCACCCCAAAATTCTTGCTGCCGTGAAGTGAACTCAGGTTGCTAAGTTAATTGAAGGTAAACCCGAGTCCACTCGAGGCCATTGTGCTGAGAGGGCCTCCCACATCTGAGTCCAACTCGGAGCAGGCAGAGCTGACACCTGGCCAGGGATCAGCCCTGGTAACTCGGGCGAGGGAGCCCTGGGGCCAGCCCAGCTCGAAGCCAGTCTGACCTGTGGCTGCTACAGTGACGGGAGCCAGCAAATGTGCCTGTGGGCTGAAGCCAATTCAAGGCATTATCTGCAGTCACTTGTGAGCCAAAAAGGATTAATGCTCGTTCATGACCACAAATCATTTAAGAAACACGAAGCTAGATAATTTCTAAACTCCCCTCCAGCCCAACATTCTAAAAAAAAAAGAAATCCCTTCCCAAATTTAACAGCAAAGGATTTTGTTATCTGGGATATCTTGTCAAGGCAGTGAAACTTTTTCTATAGTCACCAACTCGCTGTCCAGGTTTAGCTACCACTCCAGCCACTCTTCCTAGCCAGTGCCTCCGTCCTGCCCCAGGGACAGAGGGTTGGGGGCACTGCCAGATGGCTGGTGACTGCAGTGGGAAGCTCTGATGAGCTGACTTTTGAGCAGAGTCAGGAAAAGGTGAGGAAGGGAGTCATGGAGGTTTCTGGAGGAAGTGCATTCCAGGCAGAGAAATGGCATGTGCAAAGGTCCTGAGGCAGGCGTGAGCCTGCGGTGTTCGAGGAGCCCGGGCACCTGGAAGAAGGGAAGAGCATGAGGGGTAGAGTGGCAGGAGGCAAGGTCAGAGAAGAAATGGGGGAGCAATGTGTGGAGGGAGTTGGGTGTTAATACTAACAGGATGTTCAGAGTTACACTTTCTTTTGGTCCTGTGATTTCCCCCCCAGCTTTATTGAGCTATAATTGGCATACAGAATTGTGTAAGTTTAAGGTATACAATGTGATCATTTGATCACAGTAAGGTTAGTTAACACGTCTTCCACCCCGTAGAACTATTTTGTTGTTGTGTGGGGAGAACACTGAAGCGCTACTCTGCCGGCAAAAGTATATGACACTCTCGACCACAGTGGCCGTGCTGCAAGCAGTACGCGTGTTCTCAGTCACACATGTACGCCCGAACTCCCACGGGCCACGCACACACATTCGGACCTTCACACACACTGGCCTACGGACACGTGAACGTCCACACTCACACAGGGACACACGCCCACGTTTTTCCCCGCACAACCACCCTTACATCCTTTGCCCGGGCACTCATACATGCACACACCAGCTCGCTCGCCCATGTTCTCTATGACATGTGCTCGTGCACACGAGCACACACACAGTGGCAAATACACGGGCACACTCATTTCTATTCCCTCACACACACACGCTCACTGGTACCAGCCTGCCCGTGGGCTGGCTCGCACTTGGTCCCAGAGCCCTGGCCTGACACACCTGAGCGTGCTGGCTGCCCCCACAGTCACTTCGGGCACAGAGTCAAACACGCAGGCAGCCACCTTCTCATCCACTCACCACCGCCGCCCTCTCCATTTTTTTCATTGGGGCTCATTAATCACGGGGTCAAGACAGACATTTGAAAACCATCCCGCTGTTGCCTGATTTCAGGGAGAGCTGGGGGAGGGGCCAGTTGATTAAATTTGGAAAAGTGCTTCTCTGGGGAAACTCTGAAGAAGAAAGAACAAACCCTCAGCTGAGGATGGAAAGCTGAGCTCGGAGCAGGGATTACGGGGATCAGCCGAGATCATCTCGCTGCTTTCATTAACCCCAGAGTTTATTTTTCCCTCTCCTTCTTGACAAGTTCACGGGAGACTGGCAGCCACAGCCGCGGGCTGCCAACTCCACCTCCCACAGCAGAGCCCCTGAGGGCGGGGGCTGGGGGTGACCAGAGCCTCTTTATAGTTCTGCCAGTACAGTGGTTGAAGAGTGCCCCTCCACCCCACCCCTGTCCACCTGGGGCCTCAGAACGTGGATTTGGAAACAGGATCTTTGCAGATGTAATTAGTTATGGATCTCACGATGGGCCCTAAATCCAATAAGAAGGAGAAAGACGAAGAGATACAGGGGCCTTGTGAAGACCAAGGCAGAGATTGGAGCGATGCAGCTACAGGGCAAGGAACCCCAAGTTTGCTGGGGCCTCCAGAAGCTGGAGGAGGCAAGAAGGATCCTGGCCTACAGCCTCCAGAGGGCGAGCAGCCCCGCTGACCCCTCGATCTTGCATTTCTGGCCTCCAGCACTGTCACAGAATACATTCCTGGTGTTTTATGCCATCAAGTTCACGGTACTTTGTTCCAGCAGCTGGAGGACGCGAGCACTGATTTTAATGGACTTGCACGTGGCTTGTGCGAGCCCCTCACCCTGCTGGTCCTCCATGTGCTCACCTGTAAAATGCAAAGCCCTTGGACGTCCAAGCGGTGGGCAGAGGTGTGTTGGGGGTCTCCCACGTGCTGGCATCTTTGCTGCAGAAAGTCAAACAGACGGGAGCCCCCGCCCCATGAAGCTGACATCCCAGAGAGTGGAGAAAGATCTTAAAGTGAAAATAAGTACAATACCTGGTATGGCAGGACGTGATAAGGGCCCCAGCTCGGCCTGGCCTGCAGAGAGTCACCCTTGGCCCCGATGCCAAGTACAATCCTAACCACTGGGCTGGGCATTTTAGTTTGATCCATAAACTCAAGGGGAGGGGGCTGCAGAGACCAGGGGGCAGAGGACGATGGGGTCTGGTGAAGCTGAGCAGGTGGCATGAGGGGGTCCCCAAACTTCCCCATGCAGAGTGAAATTGGGGTGCGAAGATGCCTCTTCGGGTTCTTGACACTCCACATGTCTCCCTCAGGTCTGCCTACCTCCTTTGGTCACGGGGACACCGAGACCAGGGGACATCTGGAGCCCATTAGTATGGCATCAATTCCACACGGGGATGTTTTGACTGGACCCTTGGATGGGATTTCTTGAACATTAACAGTGTTTATTTTCCAATAAAGATTCTGAAGTCAAGATTATTGCCCCGGCCCCTTCCAAGGGGAGAGACCCCTCTGACTCCGGGGTCCTTGGGTCTTCCAAAGAGGGCCGTGGAAGCGTCAAGACACGGTGCAGCTCCTTGCAGGTGGTCAGAACCCAAGGTCAAGCCCAACCCTGTCGTGATACATGTAGTCTCTGTCACAGTTGTAACACCACCCCTGCAGCACAAACACAACCACAGACAGGGCCATGTTTCAATAAAACTTTATTTGCAGGCGGCAGGCCACAGTGTGCCAACCCCTGTCCTGTGGCAGCCCGGTGCTCACCGTGAGATATGGGACCTGGTGTGTGGTCAGCATGTATTTGCTGATTTGCTGAATGACTCTCCCTACACACTAGCTGCAGGACCTTGAGCTGGTAACTCCTTCTCTCCGAGCCTCTGCTTCCTCGTTGGTAAAATAAGGAGGTTGGGCCAGCTGAGCGGTGATACTCGGTGGCTGAGAATGTCAGGGTGCCCACAGGATTTCTGTACTATTTTACCTGAAAAAGGTGTGTGGCGTGGGGGCATGCCATGCACAGAGCTATCAGTTCTCTTGGTCCCCCTCTTTGATTCCACTTCGTATTGCTACTCCTTCACCTGAAGCGCTGGCTGTGATCACTGCAAGTCTCCGACTTCCGCAGTTCACAGGGGACTGCTGGGCACCCTTCCACGCCCTTCCTCAGCCAGGTGTCATCAGGACTTCTAGTCACAAGTGACAGAAGCTTAAATGTACTTAAACACAAAGAAAATTCATTGGCTCATGAGACTAAAAAAGCCATGCACGATATGGCTTCTAGCACATTCCAGAGTGAAACTCTGAGAAGTGTGAGACCTCTAGATGTGAACCTTCCAGATATATTTGTCAAGTTAGGAAGAGAGAAAAAAAAATGTGTTTAGCTTCGTTTGTCACGGTTACATGTCAGACATTTGGTACCTGGGCCTTCACTTATACTCTTGTCGTGGGGCCCACGGGTGGGCTGGACCTGGGCCAGCGGCCTCTGGCCAGGGAGGAGGGCGGGAGGGCGCCTGCTAACGACTCCCTCCCACCCAGGTTGTAAGGCCCGGAGCAGGTGGCCGAGTCGCGCTCTCCAAAACGGGACTCAAAACAAAGTCTAAGTCACGGGGTTATTGTGAGAAGCGAGCAAGATAACGCGTGCAAGCGAGCTCGGAGAAATCCTATACAACGTGAGGAACTATTATTATTGCTGGAAGTGATTAGAGGTGGACACGGTTTCATCACCCTCCTGAGAGACGGAGCCCCAAACCAAGAGGATTCTGGGAAGCGTCTGCCCGGAGGGGAGCAGAGGAGGGCTGCGTGCAGGCCAGAGATAAGGCAGTGGGCTTAATGTGGTGGGAAATCTTAGGAGCTCCATAAATATTTAGCTTGACAACCAGACGTCACCTGAGATCTACCTGTGCTACAAGGTTCTGGACCAGACAAGCCAAGTGCCCTGATATCTAGCCTGAAGCCCTCAGAAAAGGAAGGGTCTTCTCTATTCTGTCCTGCTTCCCCACCCCTCGGGGGGAAACGATCCAGACGAAGGTTGGGAGCAGTGCACAGGCGAGCAGAGATGAGCATACTCCTACGCAGAGGAAAGGGAACAGGTAGAGGTGGGGGAGGGGAGAAAAGGGGGGTTGCAAGAGGAAGCAGAGTGGAGACTCCGGCCGTTTGGGAGCTGGGAGTCCACAGATCCTGCCCAACCCCCTAGAAAGTGGAGACTCAGAGAGGTCAAGCAACCTGCTGAAGGTCACACAGCTCAGCGCTGGCCTCAGATTAAAAAAAAGGTGAGCTCAAAGAGAGAGTGCTCCGCGGCAAGTGATGGGAGGGAGCCACTGGAGGACGGAGAAAGCTCCTCCAACAGATCCCAGCCAGCAGGGTCAGAGCTGTGCTGGGCGGCATGAAACGCAGGGTGCCAGCCTGCATGGTGGGCGCTTTTCTCATCGACTGACTGTTGTTCCTGGATTATTCTTGGTAACAGGGTGCAGCCAAGAGAGGGGAGGGGCCCAAATAGGGATTTGTAATGGGGTCCAGAACTCGGTGTCCAGGAAATACTAGAAAAAAAAATATATATGTAGAATGTCCTCATCCCTACAGGTCTGAGCTAGGGGATGGGATGCATGGAGCAGGACCATTAAGAGCTGTTTTGCATAGCAACAGTTCTGCAGATAACCTCTAGAGTGATCATTTAACACATCTATAACCTTTAACTAGTTTCATAGATATGTTAAACAGCTGTGGACCTGCTTTGAGCCAGGGGTATGGGAGTGACTTCAACCCAAGACTAACTGGAAGGCCACGCCTCCTGGTTACAGCCGCGCCCCCCCCCCCCCCCGTGAGAGCTTGGAGATGATTGGCTCCACACCATGGGGCCACACCTGCCTGGACTTACCATGGCAGCCCAGTAAAGCTGGAAGAATGGGGAATGGTGGCAGGTGTAGCCAATTGTGGGAGGAGTTGGAAATGGGGCTGCAGGGGAAGATTGGCGCTGGGATTTAAACCCAGGCACGGCAGCCATGTGGCGTCTTTTTGGGACCACACGGCTTGGGCAGAGAAGAACCACAGATTTCTATTTCTTTTTCTGAGATACGGTACCCAGGACTGGGCAGAGAGGGGAGGAAGGACTGTGTGTTTATGGGTATTCTAAAAGACTTCGGGATCTCAATGAAGACATTAAGTCTTTACTATTAAGTTTGTATAACTCTTTAGATAAATAATCCCTTTCCTTTTCACCAATCTCTGGCACTACGAGATGTCTTTCCTTGGTGGTAGGCAAGGCGAACCTAGTATGGGGTAGGGGACCCCTGGAGCGCAAGGGTGGGTCCATTCAGTAATAGTATATTGTTCCCCCCCTTTCTGGGTCTGTTCTGTAACACATACACACAGGTGTATTTTGGCTTTGTCTTGCTTTATTTATTGCTTTCCTTTGGTCTTCAAACCATATGTCATGCCAATGAACCGTTGGGAAAGCCAGACTCTGTCCTTCTGGCTGTTCCCATCCAAGTCCTGTGCAAATATCCTGTGGTCTGGGGTAGCCTGAGTCACAGACGGCTAAGCAGTATACAGTCCCCTCTTAATGAGATGCCCAATTCCCTGTGGTACCTTCAGGACAAGAAGCCCCAAGCAGTCATGCCACAGTTAGGGTACAAAATCTTTGGTGCGATTAGAGGTCCCTTAGCCAGGGCCTAAATCCCCCAGGTGCACCAAGCAGCCGCCAGCTCTGAGGGGCAGAGGTCAAGGGCACAGAATCTGGAGCCAGACCACCAAAATTAGAATCATAGCTCTACCACTTCTTAGCTTTGCAGACTTGGCAACTGACTTAGCCTCTCCGTGCCTCTGTGAAATGGAGGCAGAAAGGTATGATACGAGTACAAGACACTGCATGCCTGGCACAGAGGGGATGGAGGAGGGAGAGAGGATGGTGTAGAAAGAAGGGAAAAGAGAGAGGGAGGGAGGCCAACTCTCCTGGCCTCCCAGAGTCTGGCCCTGCCTTCATCCCGGCCCTCCTCAACCTCAGCTGACCTTCCTCTTGCCCTCTGGACCCCTTGGCTGTCCAGCCTGGCCCGTGGTGACTCTGATGCTCTCCTCTCTGGCCTCCCCCTGGATGTCGTTTCTCATGTGACCTTCTGTGACCTTGTCCAGCTTCTTCAACCAAGCCAGACTCCAGGTCCCAGTGTTGTTATACCCATCCGACAGGTCGGGAAACCAGGCCCAGCCAGCCAGGGGCTGTGATTTGTCCCGGTCCCACAATGAAGCAAAAGCAGGATGCAGACCCCAGTCTCCTGATCCCCAGCCCCGTGCTGCCTGCTCTTTCCAGCCAGAGACACTACCTGGGTGGTGGCCGAGCACCAGGGGGTCTCAGTGGGTGGGCAGGGGGCAAGACTGCCCGCCCCCTCCCAGAGAATATTTGGCAATGCCAGGAGACATTTTGGCTGTCCTGACTGGAGGGGGCAGGGACACGAATGGGCATCTAGTGAGTGGAGTCCAGAAATGCTACCAAATGGTCCTGCAGCCCACAGGGCAGCCCCGCGCTATAGTTACCCAGCCCCACAGGACAGTGGTGCTGAGGCTGAGCGGCCCTGGTCAAGATTCACATGCAGTTTGGAACCCACGACACACTCTTTAACCCCAGGCTCCTTTTCTGTAACATGGTGATAATAACATGAGCAAACCCGTAGAATCTGGGGAGGAACACAGGACCCAATGTCTGGAGGGAGAGGAACCTGATGGCTGGTGGAAAGTGTGTCTACTCAATCAGCTGGGTGGAGCTGGGGAGGGGTGCACCGGCAGGGCTGGCTCCCACAGTGTCCCGCAACTCCACTCCAGGAAGTGGAATGGGGGACAGCAAGCATCCAAACCGAGCCCAAGTGACACCCTGTGTCTAACGGAATTTTGAGTTCCTCCCCGCCTCCCTGCCATCAGCATTTGAGACTCCGAGTGTTAATTTAAAAGGAGAAACCGCATTATCTGTTCTCCGTTCAGATCTGAGCTTCTATTTTAATTTGCCTTCATTATCTCTTTCTCTTATTAAGAACAGCAAATCTGTTTTGTGTTTTCATTATTCCATTAGCTCAAGGAGGCTCATCAGTAATGTGGGGGAGCTGCCAACATAAATAGCATTATTTTCATACAGGCGATGCAATAATTGACTTAAATCGCTATCCTGCGGAGGCCGAGGCTCACAATTAGAGAAAGCGTGTGATTTGAAAACGAGTTACAATTGATTGGATTTCGGGGGAAACCAGGTTTGGAATGTGTTAATTGCATTCCGCCCAAACACCAGGTCCAAATGAAGCAGCCGGAGATTTAGGGAAATATCAAAATCTTCTCCAGAAACAGCCCAAATTGTTTAATTGGATAGGAGAGATCTGATTAAGACAGGGGGCTAATGGCCTCACTGTACTTTGGAGTGACAGGCTGAAATTCTCATCTTGGAAACTCCTCAAGTTAAGAGAGTACCAAGTCTCGAGTTGTTTTATGGCCTGGCTGAGTTGGGGGGGCAGGTGTCAGTGGTACCCTCCCTCTATTAGAACCTGAGTCAGACTCTGGCTCACCTCTACTCAAAGCCTGCCAGCGGCTTCCACCTCCTTCTAGGGAAAAGCCACGTCCATACAGTTCACATGGTGTGCAAGACCCTACGTGATCAGGCCCATGAACCCGCTGACCCCCTCACTCACCAGAGTCCCTCATGGTCTGGCCCTTCTGTCTCTACTGTCATCTTGTTTCTTGTTGTTTTCCCCTCCCACTCCCGCCACCAGGAATTAATAAAAGATCCCGGATGGGTCCGTGTTCTGCCTTGCCAGACCTTTGCCTGTGTTCTCCCCTGCCTCGTTCAACTGCTTAATTCCTAAGCTGTTCCCAGATCTTACTTGGTTCATGCCCCTCCCGCATTCCATCCTTCCTCTTAAAGTTCCTAGGAATTCATAGAAAAAAATTTTAGCAGAAAACTTGTTTTGTGTGATTAGTTACTCCAGCCCCCAGGTTTCTGGACCTTTCCTCTCATCCCCTCAGCTACGTGGATAAAGTGGGAACAGGCTTATTTATACCCAATGACTGTACTTCCTGGTCACAGCTGATTGGCTCAAAGGTAGGCTCTAATCCAAACTGGACCAATCAGAATCCTGCCCTGGGAATTTGGAATGTGACCTAAGGATTTGAATCTCAGTTTGTCTGCACTTTTATGTCTTCTCTTTTGCTCTCACTGTTTCTTAATTCTTCTGCTTAATTTCCTTTCTATACACAATGTAACATAAATACACACATGTAATGGTATGCATTTTTAAGTGCAGTATTTCATTCCTCTGTTCATATCTCCTCTCACTTTCACCAATGACATCCCTGTAACGCAGCATTAGGTGACCCACGTAAAAACTCAGAATGTATCCTTTCAAAATATTTTCATTTCTGTCTATGTTTACATCTACGTTTATACCTATGTGATACATACAAATATATGCAAATGGTTGGCTTTTTTTATTGTTCTTTGCTTTATAAAAATGGGATTCTATTTACACCGTTTTCTGCATTTTTTTCTCTGATTCAAAAACATCTCCTATAAATCTCTCCAGGTCAACTGATAAAGCTCTGACTCAGGCTTGCACAGGTGACGTGATGGTCTGGGCTGAGTCAATGCCCAAAA
Organism: Tonatia bakeri; assembly: GCA_004024845.1. NCBI lineage: Eukaryota > Metazoa > Chordata > Mammalia > Chiroptera > Phyllostomidae > Tonatia > Tonatia bakeri. The sequence goes on along the minus strand of PVIA01002365.1, from coordinate 195,079 downwards.
GAATGGCTGTTATTCCCAGAGCAGGGGCAGAGAATGTGGGTCCGAAGGTGGACAGGAAGGAAGAAGGACCTCAGAGAAAAACTGAGAGAAGCTGCAGAGATTGGTGCCCTCAGAATCGGGGCTGGCATGGGGCCCCCTGCCTCTCAGCCTTGGGAGGCCCCACGGCTTCTGTGTAAGAAGCAGCCCCACAAGGGGCTAAGCCAATTCAGTGGGGATCAGCTGAAACTAACAGTCTTAACTGATACATGGCACTTTGTGACCATTTGGGCCTTAATTTGGACCTTGAATGGGGAGAGTGGGGCAAGCCAAACTCTTCAGGCAATGCCATTTTATCTTGATGGGTCCAGACAAGCCCCGACACTTGGCTGATTTGTTCATTTATGTATCGATTCCCTTTATTCGATCTTCTGTTTCCGCCTCCCACCATGGTCCACTGCTCGGGTGCGTGTCTAAAGTAGGCAAGCGTGGCTTTGTGTGTATGAACTCTAAATTATGTACATGGCATTACGTGATAGACGACGTTCCCTCTTGTCTTTATTTTTTGTTTGTTGCTTGGTTTTTCACCCCAGGTGCGGAGGGCCGAGTTGGCCATCCTCCTCGTTGTCACATGATCATCCTTGGCTAGGTAAGGTCAAGTTCTTATTGTACTAACCTGTTTAGTTCCTCTAATCTCCATTCTCCATTCCCATTGGCATGTTTGAGTATATTCTTCTGGGGGAGGCCGGGGTGTTTTGCAAAACACGTATAATTGCTTTGCATGCATCTGTGCTTAACTTCTGTGTGGCGGCATTGCGTGGCGTGTTTAGATGTCTCCATGTTGCCGTGCACACATCTGGGGCAGAGCTTGTAGCTGTCTCATACCTTTCTCAGCGTGCACCTGGTGTGTTTTACTGACTGCCAAAGGATCATTCAGAGACATCGAATTATCCTTGGTTATTTGCATGCTGTTTCATTCTCACACCAGAAAGACTCATCTTCCTAGTCTGTTTCAAGGAACAAAGGCAACGCCAGAGTTTACAAGGCAGAGAAAAGAAGCAAAGTGCAGGCTGGAAAGAGTGAATCTTGTTTTTGAGAAAGTATCTTGAAAAAAACAAAACAAAACACTGCCTCTTGTTTTGGGGAGGATGGGTGGGATAAACGAATTACCTGGCATCTAGTGAGGAGGTCAGCTTGAAATTCTTGTCAAGTGGGGGAAGCAATGAATCCTTCTGGCTCTTCACGGATTTTCTGACCACCTGGAGAGTATGACTGTGGAGCGCCTGTCTGTGAGCGATGCCCAAATGTCCTTCCATCAGAACCTCTGCCCTCAGCCTGCAGGGCTGGGCCAGCCCCTCCTCCCAAGAGCCCCACCCACCACCACAGGGGAGGAGCGCCCAGGTCCCCCCATCTCCATCTCCTCCAAGGTGCGGCTGTGGTCATGCAAACACGTGTGTCCTGCACAAGGACTTCTCTCGACCATGCATCCTGCACAGGTATGAGAGACGTGCTCCCGAGGGAGCCAGAATTCATTCTTGGAGGGCTGGAAAAATATGACTTTAAAAAAAATTGTGGTAAAATGCACAGAGCATAAAATTCATCATCTTAACCATTTTTAAACGTACACTTCAGCAGTATTAAGGACATTTACCTTGTTGTGCAACCAGCCATCTCCAAAGCTCTTTCCCCCTTGGGAAACTGAAACTCTGCCCCCATGAGACAACATCGCCCCAGCCCCCAGCCCCCAGCCCTGGCAGCCACCCTTCTGCTTTCTGTCCCCACGACCTTGACTGCTCTGGGTGCTTCACACACGGAACCCTACAGTATTTGTCTTTCCGTGACTGGCTTCTTTCACTCGGCGTAACGTCCTCCAGGTTCATACGTGGTGCAGCATGCATCAGAACGCCCTGCCGTCTTCTGTCTGGCCCCATCTTGTTTATCTGCTTTAAAATCCCACTCTTTTTATGTATAAAGCACAGCCATACCCGCAGTTCATAAACAGACGTACAATATACACAGTGTCGCTGGGGCACTAAAATTTCACTGGTGGTGGAGGGCAATTAGGAAAAATGCCAAAAAAGGCTCCTTAGGGGACCACGATTGTTGCTGTGTGGCCCAGATGACTCTGTGCTGCAGGCACTGTCCACACTGCAGGTGTTCGGTGGCATCCCCCGCCTCCACCCACTCGATGCCCGTCACATGCCCTGAGTTGTGACAGCCAAGCCTGTCCCCAGGCACTGTCGAGTGTCCCCTGGAGTGCAGGGCTGTCCTGGGTGAGAACGCCTGCCCTGGGCTCTGGGCCCCGTCAGAGCACCTGCACACCGACTGTCTCTCTCTGAGTGCTGCTAAGCAGCTCCCTGCGTGGCATCCTCCAGCCAGCCATGCCGAGTGTTGCTGCTGGGGACAAGGCTTGGTGGAGGAGCCTGGGCGGAGGCACGCCATGGCCCTGAGATCAGAGGCAAGGAGCCTTGCCAAGTTTGGCCACGAGCCGGATTTCCTGGCACAGAGTCCGTGTGGTCTCTGGGTCACCTTTCCCAGCTGCGTGACCAGAGATGGACTGGACTTTCGTCCTGTTCCTGGGCGTCAGGCTCCAGAAGGTGCTTTGAATGGACAAAGCGCGGGTGTCCGCCTCTAACAATGTCCTGCAACTCCCTGCCGGCCGCAGGGTCGGCCTTGCTGAGCATGCCCGCCCTTCCCCACCCCAGGCATTTGTGTGTGCTCATTCCTTTACCTGACAGGTATTTATGGAGCACCTACTACCTGCCAAGGAAGGAGCTTGGCTCTGAGGTGTGACCTCGAACGAGACGGGCCAGCTCCCCATGCCAGCCCCACCCAAAAGCTTCAGGAAGACTGGGGGCCTGAACGGCTGCACCCCCTCCAGCCCGGGCAGTCAGGGAAGGAACTCTGGAGAAGAAACGTTGAAGCCAAAACCTCCAGGGTGAGGCCCACCTGTCTCCACAGGCTCTGAATAAGGGTGACTGCGGTGGTGGCCTCACTGCATTACACAGTTACCGTCAGCTGGCTGCCTCTTTCCCCGCCTCCCCGGGGGTCCCTGTTCCCAGGAGGAGAAGCTGGGGTTCTCATGACCTCATCACTGCCGCCTGCCTTCACTTCTCTCCCAATGCACCTTCTAGCACTTTCCCTCCACTCACTCCTTCACTGCTTTCAGCCACACGGGTCTCCTGGAGGATCTTCCGTTATGTATTTGAGATACTTTGTAAATGTGCGGAATCAACGAATTGTACATACTCCTCATGAAAGCCCTGTGAGTTTGAGCGGTACTTCTCAAAACTGAACATGCACACAAAGCCCTGGGCGGTCTCGTCAACACTAGCTCTGGGGCAGTGGGCCTGGGCGGGGTCCCAGATGCTGTGTGTCCATCAGCTCCCGGGCGGTCCAACACCCCTGGTCCTCAGCCCCTCAGAGCAGCCCGGACCCCGCTACGATGACCCGCATGCCTGTCGCAGATGAGCGAAACCAGGTCAGAAGGGCTGGTTGGGTTGCAAAAGGTCCCCAGCTGTGAGAGACAGACCAGGTTTTGAAGTCTGTCTAACACCTAGAGCCGAGGTTGATGTTCAAGGCTATTCTGACAGACTGCACCTATCTTTGTATCCTAACCCTGTGTATGAGATGACTCCACTGTAAATAAGAAAACAGAAGGTTATATGTGTGTGTACACACACACACACACGTGCACACACACAGGGTCCAGCAGAAGTGAGGCCTGCTTGAGTGTGGTTGGTAGGGTAATAATATGGGTGTAATACTTTATAGTTTTAATTTGAACATGTTACCTAAAATGTCATATAGTGTGCTTGAGTGAGATATTGTTATGTTACAGAATTACCTGCTTATGATTGTGTAATAAGAGATTTTGCAATAAAAATGGGCACACACACACACACATATATATAAAGAAACAAATGTACCAAAATACTACCAGAGGTGGAAGGTGAAGGAAAGTGTGGGTGATGTTTTTCTGCCCCCTCCGTCTGTCCATCAGTTGAAAAATATTTATTGAACATCTACTATGTGCCTGGTGCTATTCTATGCACTGAAGACAAAGCAGGGACTAGAGAACTGCACAACTCCCTGGTGGGTGGAGACAGACCATAAACTCCCAAATCAGTAAACCACAGAGCAGGCTGGGGACTGATTGTGCCTGGGAAAGCCAAATAAAGCTGGACAAGGAGCAGGGAGCGCCAGGTTTGAGGGTGGGGAGCGCCAGCGCAGGCGGAGTGAGGGTAACACCTCACTGAGAAGGTGACAGCAGCTGAGCCAAGGTTGGAGGACAGGAGGGAGTGGGGCTCTTTGGGGAAAGAAGGTTCCAGGCGGGGAAACAACACGAGCAAGAGTTTGTGTGCAAAACACCAAGGTGGCCCATGGGCTGCAGCAGAGAGCGAGGGAACAGTGGCTGGTGGCCCTTTCTGTGTTTTCTCTAGGAGGGTACAGAACGTGTGTCGTCGCGGGAATAAAAGCCCCCCCCCCCCCATCTTTAAAGGAAGGGAAAAGAAGACAGGGAGGACAGAAGTCACCTCTTTTCTGGCCCACACGTTGGACCGCTGTCTTCTCTTGGCAGCGCAGGGACTGGCTTCCTGGAGGCCTCACTTTGTCACAGCCGCTCTTCCCTGGGCGTCACGTGGTCAACGTGAGCGCTGCCCCCTGCAAGCGTTCAGTGCCATGTGGCCTGCAGTCTCAGGACTGTGGGCTGCACCCTCTCCTCCCCTAAACACCCCCGGCCCCCGCCCACCGCGCAGAGGAGCAGACAGACAGAAACGCGGGCAGGCCGACCAGGCTGACCACCAGGCCCCCCGGGGCGCCGGGGGCGGTGCCAGCCCCGGGAAGGAGTCGCTGGTAAAGACCTGAGGGGCCCTCAGGAGGAGTCAATCCATTAACTCCACCCGAAGGGAAGAAAATAATTTTTCAATTACTGGTAACGGGAAACAAAATAATGGGAAATCGCAAATGACAATCTTTTTAAGACAGCCCTGGGGCCACTTTCGGCTGACCCTGTGCATTAACCTAGCAGGGAGGTTTTTCACTCGGCTGCTCCCTCCTGTGTCCTTAATCGCATAAAATAAAAAGATTTTAGATAAGATTTCATTCTGTGAATCAATTGGCAAACCACGCTAGGTTTCACAGGGCATTCTGGCCTCGATCTAATGGAAATTATTATTTTTTTTTAACGAGAATATCAATACTAAATTGGATCCTGTAGCAGAAAGCATATACAAAGATTTTTTTCTCAACTGGGAATCTCTGGCTGCTTCTGAGCGCTGCTTCACCTGGCACCTGCCAGCGTCTCAAGCACAGGATGGGGAAACCCGTCGGGAGGACCGATTCCCAAATTCTTGCTCTGATCGCTCAGCGGGAAAGGCTGGTACCTCCCTGCCTTCCCGTGCTGGCCTTCATCCTGTCCCTCACGCGGACTAAGTGCTCCCCTGGACCTTTGCCTCTGCAGGGTCCGACCGGGCCGGATTTCTCGTTCTGTCTTCGACTTCAAACATCTTCCACCGAAAACATCACGTGTTTCAGGCAGCTGGGCTCAACTACCACCGTCTCCCTTTGGTCACTGTCTCAGCGAGCTTCATGCCGCTACAGCCGTCGTTACAGACAAATTTATGTCATGTTTCTGCTGCTTGTGCAGAGACAGCGGGACACGGACGTATCAGTGAGTCCCAATCTTCATTTCAGTGGCGGAGAGTTATTCTAGTCAGGAGACTGTTCTCCAGGCTGCCCCTGTGTCGTGCAATCAGGGAGGCCACACCCAGCAGCAGCAACTTGAGTGGCCCCACCAGCTCTATGTTTGGTCAACAGTGGAGGCTTTGCTAATTGGCGTGATGAACGTTAGACTAGAGGATCATCGCTAAACACCACGGCCTATCATTAATTAATTAGCCAAGTGGATGTTAGAAATGGGTCCTCTTTGGTGACTTCAGTGCTACTCAAGAGAAGTGGATTGGAGAAAATATTTTTTTATTTTATTTTATTGATTTTAGAGAGAAAGAGAGGGAGGGTGAGAGAGAGAGAGAGAGTGAAACACCAATTTGTTGTTCCACTTAGCTATGCATTCATTGGTTGATTCTTGTATGTGCCCTGACCAGAGATCGAACCCACAACCCTTGGCATATCGGAACAATGTTCTAACCAATGGAGTCGCCTGGCCAGGGCTGGAGAAAATATTTTATGGCAGCCCCCTGCCACTGCACGAGCAAGGTTCCATAAGCTAGGACTGGGCTACCTAATACCATAGCCACAGCCACATTGTGGCTATTTCAAGTTCAATGTAAATTAACCAAGGTTAAAATAAAATTGACAATTCAGTGCTTCAGTTGCATGAGCTGAACCAGCCGTCTATAGCCTTAAGTGGCCAGAGGCTCAGGTACCCAACAGCACAGGATAGAACATTCCAGCCCTGGGAGAGGTACGTAGGACAGAGCCAATCCAGGGGATGGCACCCCAGATGTGATCCCTAACTGGCCTTGGTCCTGACCCCCGTGGAGGTTAGACACATCCAGCTGCTGGAGTATTGTTGCCTCTGCCCCAGTGAGCCTGTCCTGCAGGGCATTTTCTGAGCCTCAGAAGGGTGGGGTCTGGCAGTCCACTGAGTGTTCAGATGGCTTTGGATGGCCGTGTCCTCTGCCTGTTAAATGAATGTCGATTTGCGAAAGCCTCATAGGGTCTGAAACGGGCTTTCATCAAAACCCAGATGCCATGTGCCAGCTGCTCCACTTATTCTTGTATTTGTTTAGTAAAGATTTATTGAACACCTACTAGGTGCCAGGGCTGGAGTGCACAGCAGAGCCCAGTGGAGTCCTTGCTGTCCTGCAGATTGCGTCTTTGGTGCTTCAGGGGAGAGGGGTGGAACAGACCACAAGGAAACAAACTAACCAATGAGACCTTGTCTGCCAGCGGTAACCTGAAGACAATCAGGCAGCCAGTGCGAGGGAGGGCAGCTTGGCAGGATGGGGCGGGGGGAGTGTTTAATGGAGCAGATTGGACACTACAGCGAAATCACTGTCCTCGATGCTGGAACCCCTCCCTTCCAAGGCCCTCTATTGTCCCCTGGACTCCTGGGCGCCCAGATGTCTACACTGGAATGAAAGTGCAAGTCCCTTTGCCCTGGAATGGCTGCTGACAGGCTGTGTGGCCTTAAGAAGACCCTTAGCCCGTCGTGGCTGTCCCTCAGTTTCCCTGTCTGCACATCAGAGGCAGTGGGCCTGATGTGTGCAAACTGCGAGCGTTGGCCCATCAGACAAGTCTGCAATCCAGTTGGTGGGTTGTAACCATCATCAAAAACATGAAATAGAAAATATCAGAGTGTGTCGCATGAAGAAAGTACTGTACAGTTCCCTGTGCATGTGTGTGAGTGTGCATGTGTGTGTGCAAGTGCACGCGCGTGTGCTGAGTCACCATATAAATTGTAGTGTTTACCGGGGGCTGCTGTGAAAAGACTGGGGGCATTGCACTGGACCAGCTCCCGGGACCCTCCCGCCCGAGCCCACTGCAAACCCCTCACCGTCTGCCCGTGGGACCAGCCGAGGGAACAACACGCTCACGGGCGGAGTGGAAATCGAATCAGGGAGTGTGTTCTGAGCAGACGTCGCCTACGTTTTTATTGCTCCCAATATGCAACAATCACATTAAAGCTACATTTGGAAACCTGTAATATTGCATGGAGGCTTGGAATTTCCTGGGGATCTGCTCCTCCTCCTCCAGCCCCCACGGTCTGCAACTCTGAATCCCTCTCTCGGGAGTGCAACCCCTCGGCCACCCCACACTCAGATGCTCTCACTCCATGGGTTCCTCTCATCGTTCTCATTCATTCATTCACATGCAAACTCATTCATTCATTCATTCATCTGTTAAACACCCATGTCAGGAGGGCCTGCTGTGGGCCAGACACCATTTCAGGTGCCTGTGTTTTGTTTCAAAAGCACCCAGTGGGAGGGGAAGGGTGAGATGGTGGAAACGAAAGAAGTCAGATGGAGCAGGGGTCAGGGCTGAGAGGTGGGTATGTGGGGTTGAGCTTACTGTTTCCTCTACTTTTGTCTGGATTTATAATAAAATGTTTATGGAGAAATAAAAGTCCTATTATGGCTTTGCATGTCATTCAGAATAAAGCCGTGATCCTTTTGATGGTTGACATGACCCCACACCACCCCCCTCCTCCCTACCCGACCCCCTCCTCTACTTCCTCCGCCTTCTCGCTCTTGCTGGTCACCCCGGGCTCCTCCTCCCCGGGGCCTTCGCACTCGCTACTCTTCCTCCCGTCCGCCCAGCCGTCCACCTGGCTTGCTCCCTTCCCGGGTCGGGCCTCTGCTCAAAATGTCACCCACTCAGTGACACCTTCCCCGATCACCCTGTTCAAAACTCCAAACCCCCTCCTCCTCCTTCCCAGCCCCAGTTTCTCCTCAGCACTTACCATCTTATAATATATTGTATCATTTACTGGTTATTTTCTTTATGGCTCCCTAGAGTGTCAGCTCCATGAACAGGGGGGTTTCTGTCTTTTTATTCCCTGAACGCCTTCGGTGTCTAGAAAAGGGACTCCCACATAGTAGGTGCCCAAGAACAAAGTCTGTCATGTGAACAGATGAGGCACAGACGCAGATACTGACACAGATATTAGTGGGAAGGAGACTCTGGTGAGGGTTTCCAGACGGCGGGACCTTGGGGTCCCTCAAGTCTCTTCCTGGTACTGACCCGTGCCTTATTAATGTTGCTCCAACGCCTGGTAATTCCTTTTGCGAATTGAAAAAGAAAACAAGTAATGTTTTTTTAAAAAGTCAAGTGCAAAGGATTCCTGTCTTTTCAGCCCAGAGCTGAGTCTCTGTCCTCCTCTCCCAGGGCCACTGCTCTGTGTTTGCAGGAAGGACGCAGAAGGGCCGGGTGCCCTCCGGGGGCCCGGCCTGGTGAGCTCGGGAGGGAGTGGAGAGATGGGGTGGCGGGCACGTGAGCTCTCCTTCCTCCCTCCAGTGTCCAGATGGGGTGCTGCCCCAGTGGCACTAAGAAGAAACCTGGGAGGAGCCCTTCATGGTCCCTCACCCCCCACACCCCATCCCTCAACAAGCCCCAGGGACTTTTTTCCAAAATAGATCTTGAATTTGATCACATCTCTCTGTCCTCTGCTGACCTGGCCGCAGCCACGGTCATCTCTTGTCAAGAGACTGCATCAGCTTCCCAGCCAGGGTCCTCCTGCAGTGCCCCAGCCCCAAGAAAAAGTGTAAAGAGCTGGTCGGTCACCCCCGTTCATCCACCTGTCAGAGACATCTCACTGCTTTCAGAAGGAAGACCAGAGTCCCCTCTGCGGCCACCCACCAGACTTGCCAGTCTGCTGTTGCCCACCCTGCTTCACTTCACCAGGCCTTCAGCCAGGTGCGTCCTCCCAGCCCCTTCTCCAAACGCTCCAGGCTTGTTCCCTGCGGCAGCACTGTCTTCCAGCTCCTCACCAGGCTGACTGCTGGTCCTCACCGGGGCCCTGTTTCAATGTCCCTTCTCTAGGAGGCAGCACCCGCTGCCCAGAAGCTCTGCTCCTGCACCTGAAATGACCCTGGGTATGTCTACCCACACCTGGTCTTCTTGCTTTTTACAGTCCCCCCACTGTGCTCAGCACAGCCTGGCACACAGTAGGAGCTTAATGCATGATTGTGGAGTGGAGCATCCACCCAGCCGTCAGTCCCTCCGTGACTGAGGGTGGCATGAAGAGCTTGTTGGGCAACAGGAAAACCTTCGATATACCTTCAGAGAAAACTCAAGGCCACAGAATCACGTCTCCAGGGCGATTACACCTGCACTAGAAGACATCAAAACAAAACAAAAAAAGTTAAAGAACTTTCCCCGGGAAAAAGACAGGAAGGCTCAGTGTCTACATTTTTAGCTGTTCCTGGATGTGGGACTACGGGCAATTTATTTCTCTTTGTTCTGCTTTTTTAGATTTTCCGCATTTTCTTTAGGGTGCATCTATTTCCTTTCCAGTGAAAAAGCTATAGGCGGAAACGAGCGGAGTAACTCTTGCGCCCTCTGCTGCTCATGTTTGGGTACTGCAGAGCAGTTCCCAGGCCCTGCCTGAAGTGGCGCGTTTGGGAAAGGTGTCCGACCCAATTTGGAACCAGATTATCCCTGTGAGAAGAGGGATCATGATTAAGTCCTTCATCCCCTGGGAATCTTTCCAAAGTCCCCTGTACTCTCATCCTCTGTAGAAGACCCCCGGAACTCCACCCCTCCCAACCCTCCCCAGCTCCAAAGGAGCCCCTCCCTCCCAGGTCCCCCCCACCCCACCCCCATGAACTCTAATCGTGGGCAACGCAGAGCACAGCTCGGTTAGGCTTTCGGGGTTGACACTTCCTGGCGGTGTTTCCCAGGACACGTTACTTAACTGCTCTGGATCAATCTCCTCATTCGCACATGGGATAGCAACAACTCCAGGCTCTCGGTCTCAGCACCACTGACATCCTGGCCGGGTCATTGTTGTTGTGGAGGCCGTCCTGTGTGTTGCAGGAAGTTTAGCAGCATCCTTGGCTTCTGGCCATTAAATGCCCGCAGCCCCTCACCGCCTGGTCATGGCAACCCAACGGGTCTCCAGAAACTGCCAGGGGTCCCCTGGGGGCACAAAAACCGCCCCTGGTGAAGAACCACTGCACTCTGGGTTTCTGTTATGACACCCGAGGCTGCCTCGCTAGATTTCTGCTGCTAGAAGACGCTCCGGAAATACCAACGTGAACTCCTGAAGGATTTAGGGATAATCTTCTCTGATAAGAAAAAGAGGGTGGAAAGATGAGCCTAAGACTCCCTCCTCCCCGGCTGTGCCCCCACCCCAGTTGCTGCTGCCTGCATGCAAGGTTAGCCCACATTCCTTGTCCCCCCCATCCCCTCGCCCCGTAAAAGGTAAATGTCCTCCCCCGCTCCCGCCCCTGCCTCAGCAGGCCCTGGGCCACAGAGGTGGGACCGGCCTCCCAGGCCCCGTCATGCCGAGCCTGTTGTGCTTGGCGCCGTCTGCGGGCCTCCGCCGCGCGCTCGCGCAGAACGTATTCAATTAACCTAGAAAAATAACAGCACAAAGGGTCAGAGCCATTGTGAAAAAGAAGAGGTGGTGAAAAGATTCTGGCAAACAGGTCCCCGGTGGGGGCGGACACGGGAGGCCAAAGAGCTCGGCTACACTCAGCAGGGAGGGGGCATCGGTGTCCCCTCAAGGGGACAGGGCCAGCTAGGAAAACAAACATTTGCTCCATTCTTTGGCCTGCGAGCCTCCCATTCTTGAGCGTGGAGGCAAAGAAAATACAGTGGGATCCAAGCCTCCCCCAGGCTCCTCCCACGCAGGAGCAGAGAGAGCCGCAAGGCTGGCTCAGGAAGTGCTTGCAGGTTTGGGGGTCCCGCTAAGAGTAGGGGTCTTACTTCCTCAGTTCCTGGGGAGAGAGGACATTTCTACCCCCAACAACCTGGGAGCCAGACAGCAGATAAAGGAGGGGAGGATGTGGGGACCTTGACCCTGGCCAGGTGGCCTCTGATGCCACTCGGGTCTTGAGTGCATATTAAGGACCTGGCGCTGTGCCAAGGGCTTCACCAACTTTATCCCGTTAAATCCTCATCACTCCCTGATATGATCGTTTCCAGTCACCCATTTCATCACTCAGCAAGTACTTGCCGAGCACCTACTGTGTGCCAGGTTCCACGCTTGGTGGTAGAGGTACGATGGGGAGAAGGAGACAGATGTGGGGGTGCAGAGCAGCTTAGTCTTCCACATGGCCGGTGGGCATGGAAAATGGTGTGGCCACTCTGGGAAACAGTCTGGGAGTTTCCATATAAAGTTAAACACACACTTACCATACGACCCAGCAATCCCACTCCTGGGCATTTAACTTGAGGAAATGAAAATCTCTGTTCATGAGAAAACCTGTATGTGAAAGTTTAGAGCAGCTCATTCATAATCGCCCCAAACCAGAAGCAGCCCAGAGGTCCCTCATTGGGGACTGAAAAAACAAACTGTGGTACTCTCACCCAGTGGACTGAACCTTGGCAACAGAAAGGAGTAAACTATGGGTGGATGCAACAACAGGGGTGAATCTCAAAAGCGTCATGCTGAACGAAAGAAACCAGGCTCAAAAGGCTCTCTATTCTATGACCCATTTCTATGACATTCTATAAAAGGCAACAATTCATGGGCACAGAGCAGATCGGTGGTTGCCAATGAGCCTCTGCAGTTTTCTTGGTCTTTTCCTCGTGGTCACAAAATGACTGCTGCAGCCCCAGACCTTCTGACTACATTCAAAGATAGGACAGGCAGAAGTTTCTCCTGTCCTTATCATATCACACAGGAAAATGTCTCCCAGAACCATCCAGGAGAAAGTCATTTACATCTCATTGGCCAGAGCCAGGGCATATGCCCACCTATAAACCAATTGCTAGCAAAAGAGAATGACTCAGACTATCATGATTGACCCCTTAGGGCTAGGGGTGGAGTGTCCCTCCAAGGAGCACCTTGCCATCTGTTCTGCTGGAAACAAGTGCTCATAGCCAGGAGGAAGGGAGGACCACCATCAGGCAGACACACAATCTTCTGCCACAGGCCCCAGCACGGGCTTTGACGTGTTATCTTCAGGTGAGGTTATCCCCAAGTCACAGAGAAGCATCGCCAGAACTGGAAGCAGAAGAAATTATAGAAAATCATTAAACTTGGGTCCCACTATCAGCCCACGGAAATTACTGTCTTTAAATGTGTGTGTGTGTGTGTGTGTGTGTGTGTTAGAGGTGTGCATCAGAAAAATCTAACCTTGTAAGAGTGACTTCAATTTTGGTACCTTTTGGGGGGATTTTTTTTCCTTTTCTCTCTTTTTTCTTTCTGGTTTTTCACTATAGAAAGAACTAGTTCAGGCTTTTTTTTTTTTTTTTTTCTTTTAATCTCTGAGAGTCCCTGGTTAATCCTGGCAACAGCCCTGCACAAGGGGTTTATTATCCCTTTGGCACAGATGGGGGGACATGATGGGGAGTCGGAGGGGTACTCCTTGCCACCACCATCACCTATGGGGAATGGAGTCACCCTGATTTCCATTAGGGAAACGCTCAGGAAATGAACCTGGAATTTCACTTAAAAGGTTGGTGGATTGGATCATGATGCAGCCAAGATTTACCCTTGTCATTCATAGAGGGCCCGGATCTTTTTCCCCTCCACCGCCCCCCACCCCGTACCCTCAAAAGTACAGCCTCAGAGGACTGCTGCCCTGAAAACACTTCTTTATTAGGCGCTTGGTGCGCCCTCGTGCGTCTCTATGGTGTAATAACACCCTACGAGCTTCAAAACAATATAGTAACCACGACGATAACAGAGGCAGTTAACACTTACTGAGCGCTGATGTGCCAAGCAATGCAGTAAGGAATTTAACCTCATCCAAGGTTTTCTTTGGGAAAAAATTATATATGACTACAGCAAAAAGAAAAAGTTCACACGGCATGCAAAGGAAGGAAACCTGAATTTCCTTACCTATAAAGTCTGGATAATAACAGTTACTTTGCAGGTGTCACAGAAACCAGAGTGCTTCAGAAATATTTGCTGAATGAATGAATTGATGAAATTCTTGATGGGAGTTATGCAAAGGAGACATACAAGACCAGCCAGGTCTCAGATTAAATGCTTGATCATTTCTCCTCCTGAGATACAATTCCTCCTCTTTCTGTCAGCCAGGTCTCTGGATTGCAAGTGAAAGAAAAAAAATAAACTGCACTGGCTTAAAAAAAAGGAAATGTATTGACTCACATATCTACAATGTTCATGGATGGGTCTGACTTTGGACATGAGACGCTCAAACGCAGCCATCAGGAATCTGTTTCTCTCCTTGTCCTCATGCAGCCTGCGGTCTCAGCCTCATCCTCAACCAGGCTGTCCTTGCTGGTAGCAGACTCAGTTCTAGGCTCACATCCTAGTCCCTCAGCAATCAGAAAACAAAACAAAACAAAACAAAACAAAACAAAACAAAAACACCTCTCTTATGAGATTTAAAAATAATTCCCAGGACTGGTAGCATCCTTGGCTCTGATTGGCTTAGCTTTGGTCATTCCCCCATTCTTGAACCAATCACTGTAGCCAGAGAGGTAGGGTAGGAAATGCCCTCATTGGCCTGCCGGGAGATGGGGTGGGTCACCAAGGAGAATCTCTTCAAGACCTATCATCACCCTAAGGGTGAACAGAAGTTCGAGATTATGGCTGCTCAGCCTTTGCAAGATGATGGATTACCCCCAGCTGCAATAGGAAGTGGCTCCAGAGTGGGTTAAGGGTGTGAACTTTTCCAGGAACTGGTTGTGAAGGGTGTGAATCCCACAGGAGCAGCTGGCCTGGGGTTGCCTGAAATTCCCAGTGGGAAGTCAACCTGGAAATGTGAGGGATCGTCTGGAGATGCTAAGGGTCTCTGGGCAAAACTGAAAGTGGCCAGGCTGAGCAGACCCATTCATTACCTGAGCCTGC